>CM068743.1:11534487-11535747 GCA_035084275.1 Hydrolagus colliei
TCTCTCTGTGTCTCTGGTCCCTAGTCTCTGTGTCTCTCTGTGTCTCTGGTCTCCAGTCTCTGTGTCTCTCTGGTCTCTAGTCTCTGTGTCTCTCTGTGTCTCTCTGGTCTCTGGTCTCCAGTCTCTGTGTCTCTCTGGTCTCTAGTCTCTGTGTCTCTGGTCTCCACTCTCTGTGTCTCTCTGTGTCTCTGGTCCCTAGTCTCTGTGTCTCTCTGTGTCTCTGGTCTCCAGTCTCTGTGTCTCTCTGATCTCTAGTCTCTGTGTCTCTCTGTGTCTCTCTGGTCTCTGGTCTCCAGTCTCTGTGTCTCTCTGGTCTCTAGTCTCTGTGTCTCTGGTCTCCACTCTCTGTGTCTCTCTGTGTCTCTGGTCTCTGTTTCTGTCTGGGTCTCTCTGCTTGGGTTCGCTCTGGACTCTCTAGTTCTCTGTGTTCTTGGCTCTGGTTCTCCGATGCTTTGGTTTTCTGATGCTCTGGTCTCTCTGGTGCTTGTGTTCTTTGGGTCTGAGTGGCTCTGGGTGCTGGTTCTCCTGATGCCCTATGGCTCTGGTCTCTCTCTCTTTCAGTGTCTCTGGTCGCTCTGGCTCTCTCTGGGCACTGGCTGTGCTCTGGCTCTCTCTGGGCACTGGCTGTGCTCTGGCTCTCTCTGGGCACTGGCTGTGCTCTGGCTCTCTCTGGGCACTGGCTGTGCTCTGGCTCTCTCTGGGCACTGGCTGTGCTCTGGCTCTCTCTGGGCACTGGCTGTGCTCTGGCTCTCTCTGGGCGCTGGCTGTGCTCTGGCTCTCTCTGGGCGCTGGCTGTGCTCTGGCTCTCTCTGGGCACTGGCTGTGCTCTGGCTCTCTCTGGGCACTGGCTGTGCTCTGGCTCTCTCTGGGCACTGGCTGTGCTCTGGCTCTCTCTGGGCACTGGCTGTATTCAGATCTCTCTGGGCACTGGCTGTGCTCTGGCTCTCACTGGACTCTGATGCTCATGTTCTTTGGGTCTGAGTGGCTCTGGTCCTCATATTCTCTGTATAAAGCGCCGTCTCTTTGTTGCAGTAAGTGTGTGTGTGTGTGTGTGTGTGAGAGAGAGAGAGAGAGAGAGAGCTCTGACATTGGGATGTGCAGTTAGTCTGACAGCGAGAACAAGTCTTTCCCTACTAAAAAAAACACAGGATGTCCCCCCCAATCCCCCGGACTCGCCATCCATTGCAAAACAGCTGGAATCAGGTGCATTTGTTTCATCTGTATGTGTAGATATGGTGTTCAGAGATTTATTTCGGTGGA
>CM068743.1:11535947-11747911 GCA_035084275.1 Hydrolagus colliei
TATATATGTGGGCAAAATGCGGCAGCCAGTTGCGCACAGCAGTGTCCCACAAACAGTCGTGGATTGAAATGACCAATTATATTATGTTTTTTTTTGGAGGGATTATTATCAGGCGTGTGGAGTAAGGAAACTTGCCCAAGGTTTGGCCCTGACCTGCCTGGATTCGAACACAGGTCACCCCAGCTTGGTCTCCCCAGCTTGCAAGAACAAGGGCTCTAAGCACTGAGTCACAAGAGCTCCACTTACACTTGCTACAGTGATTGAAAGTCATGTACAATATGTGGATACAGAAGCCTTATTAGAACAAGACCAACAAAATAGTGATAATCATTACTCTTCCCCCCCCCCCCCCCCACCATCACACAGTCTCTCTCTTAATCACTCTCTCTCCCCTTCTCTGACAATCGATCACCCTCTCTCCCTTTCTTGCTCATCTCTTACTCACGGTCACACACACATTCTTTACTCTCCCTCAATCATCTCTCCCCTCTCTCACACAGTCTCTCTCTCCCCCTTTCTCACCTCTCTCTCACACACACACACACACACACACTCTCTCTCTCGACTCACACACCTTTCATTCAATCCCTCTCTCTCGCCTCTTTCCCCCACTCTCCATCCCTCAATCCCTCTTTCTCCCCTTCTCTCTTCTTGCCCCTCTCTCTGTCTCTCTCTCTCACCCCCCACTCCCCAATCCCTCTTTCTCCCAATCATATACGGGGACAGACTTGCCTTCCTCCACGCACTGTAATAACGCCCGGCATTATTTCCATTCTCCGTGCTGCTGACTCCTGCCGCTAACTTGAGTGGATGTTCACTGGGATCCACATACAATCACCCACCTGTCGGACCATGCCACTGGGATCCACTGCCACTGCTTAAAAGCAATTTAAGTTGCTTTTCTAAACAAAACTTTGCGTACGTTAATGTGGCGCTGTATGAATAAATCATTGCAGTTATTTGCCATTTCCATGATGATATAATTGAAATAATTTGAAACAATATTAAATCATTAACTATCAAAGACACTCCATTGCCCCAATGATCATCAGTCGTTCATTATTGTTTATTAACAAAATGTAATTTATTTTCAAAGTGATCTCAGTTGTTGCAATAATGATGTTGAGCTATTAGCGGAGCTAATATGAACAAACTGGAGTAGAATACAATACAAATTGATATGTATGTAGTGCTTTTAATGTTGGGAGGACAGTGTGGCATGTAAAAGTTGTTCACACAGTGCACAGAGAATGAATATAAATTCCTAGCGATTTCTGTTTTTGTTATAAATGAATATCAATTTGATTTATACGTTCCTTTGTTGAATGAGTAATGCTCTAACGCAATACAAGTATCCCTCCCCAACCACGGCCTCGTCAACCACGAAACTCATGCATCCACGGGTTTGCTAAATGTGACAACCCTCGCAAACCGCGGCAATGCGTTTTGCGCGTCCGCGATTCAAATCCGCGGGTTTAAATTTTCAAGTTTCACTCTTCCAAACAAGGGACCGCATTCATCCGCGTATTGGTGTGTATTCATCCGCGTTTCCCGTCTATCAGCATCTTTACTACACCACGTGATCTAGCTGCCCTTGTGGATCTACTTACTCCCCCTATACCTGTAACATGAACTTATTGTCGCTTCTCCATAGCCTAGCTAGTAAGTTTGGGGAGTGTTGGCTGCCAGGATCTGCATCCTCTCTCTCTGTGTGTAAGTGTATCTCTCTCTGACCCACCTTCTCTCTATTTCACCTTCTCTTCCCCCCCCCCCCCCCCCCCCCCCCCCCCTCTCTGTGTGTCTGTTCTGTATCAGTCAGACAGCACTCCCCCAGCCCTCCGTGTCACCCACCACACCTTCTCTGTTGATTTTTCTCTCTCTGTAGATCAGTCAGACGGCACCCCCAGCCCTCTGTATCAAACCCCCCCCACCACCCACCCCACCCTCCGTGTCTTTTTCTCTCTGTGTAGATCAGTCAGACAACCCCCCAGTCCTCCGTGTCACCCCCTCCCCACCCTCTGCGTCTCTCTCTCTGTGTGTAAGTCAGTCAAACAGCCCCCAGCCCTCCGTGTAACCCCCCCCACCCCCACCCTCCGTGTCTCTCTCTCTCTCTCTGTGTAATTCGGTCAGACAGCCTTGTGGATTGCTCCGGATCCTGGCAGCCAATGCGCCCAAACCTACTCCCCCTATCCCTATGTATGTTATAACTGTATGTGTTTTTTTTAGTTTAGTTTTACTAAACGCAAACTTACTCCCCCTATCCCCATGTTTCCTATAGGGCCCTGTACTTTCCAACCGCGATTTTACCAACCGCGGAGGTTTACAGGAACGTATCCCCCGGGGTTGGGGAGGGATACCTGTACAATTATCTTGTTGTTTAAGAAAGTCCTGTTCCTTACGATTTTGTTGCTTTTTATTTATTTCAACCACAAAAAAAACGGAAAGCAAAGGTCCTGTTTGACGAGAGGACGAGGGGACAGGGGAGGCGAGTTGCCTGCATTTTAATTGGTAATAGTACTTGATGAATCTGTTATGCTGAGCTTGTTCTCCGTGCCCAGCAGTAGCTGGAGAGAATATTGGCAATGTAATTGACCTTTCCACGGTGTTTGCTGGTATTTTTTTTCATGGAGCTTCAGTCAGCTGATTGTTGCATCGGGTAGCGTCAAAATGGAACTTGGGTGATTGCTTCCCTGTTCCCAACGTCAGCATCCACAGTTGTCAAAAATAGCGTGTGTTTATTTGTACGAAAACACTACATGTTTTTAAAAAGCCAATAAATTGCTACAGTAGAAGGGATTTGACCTAATAAATTTATTTCTCCTTTAAGTCATCTTGAACATTTGGCATCAGTAAACCTGGGCACACTCAAGCAGTTTTAATTTTTAATGTCGTCAATCTGCCACAAGTGCATTGATTTGTTCAATAATATTAAAGCAAATTAAATGCTCTTGGGTATTGCTGTTGTTCACATGAAAGAGGATCTAGTGCTTTTAGTGAGGATCTAGTGATTTTTCAAGGCAGCTACTTTCATATGACAAAATTTGTGGGATAATCTGTTGCTGTTCTGGGCCTGAAAGAGGGAACTCTTGTTAATTGGTTCCTGCTCTAAAAAATCAAGTAGTTCCAAGGAATTATGAAAGTATTTAGAAGGGAAAAACAGTCGCTGGGATTCTTCTCATTCAGTCCCTATTAATCCCGTAAACCAAAGCCCCAGTGGGCAGAGTGGAACACTAGCAGTGGAACACTCTCTTTCAGCTGGTTTAACTCCAGCAATACACCAAAGCACGCTGGAATCTCCAAGCTTTGGCTTTTGCCAACCTTCACCTGAACTATCTGGGTTTAGGTAAACAGAGTGGGGGGCCTCCAGGGAAAGAGTTCACACTCCATACCATAAACAGTAAATGGAAATTTCCATACTCAGTAAAACTATCAGAACATTAATTTGGAACAAGTAGTAATGTACCTTTGCACTGTTTTTATTCATTGCTGTTTCCTTGTGCAGTTTGAATAATTTTATGTGAGTGCTCTGAGACGCTGTCCGGCATGGAGAGTGCTGAATCATTGAAGTTGTTGTTGTTGCTGTTGTTGCTGGTGAGCCCCTTTTCAAACCATCTGGAGAAATAAAACACAGCAAGTGGAGCGATTTGTTCAGAGCTTTGTTTTCAGGCAAAGCAATTGTTGACCCACAAATAACATACAACAACAAAATTACATTTATAGAGCGCCTTTCACATCGGGAGGACTTCCCAAGGCGCTGAACAGTTAGGTCGGGACCCGAGCAGGGGGGGGGGAAGGGTCCCAAAATTTTGTGAAAAGAATGTATCTCAAGTTATATAATGGGACTGCATGGGAAACCGCGTTTCAATTTAGGACGTTCCGATCTGAGAACTGTTTTTCAGGAACGCAACTCCATCCTAAATAGAGGTTTACCTGTAGTCAGCTATCAAGCACTAACAAGCAGCTTGCAAAGTAAAGTAACGCATGGGTGCTAGTGCGGGAAAAATCCCTCTTGTCACACCCTACGGTGGGAGCAGCCAATGCCTTATGAAGCAATACTCAGCTACATAAGATCCTCGTGGTCGCTAACTAATAATCATCATCTGGTATATACTGACGTGTACAGAACTACTGTACGGTTAGAGTTGGTTTCATATTTGTTTTCTAATGCAGTATTGTGTTATAGTTATGTGTGATTGTTATGTTTGCTCCCATTGTTGTATATCTTCCATTGTTGTGTTCCTTATGTGGAAGGCAGCCTAGGGTTGCTAGGTTTTAATAAACAGCTGTTGTTTCAACCGAATGTATCCTCGAGTCTTTGTTGTGTACTAGACAAGAAAAGGAGTTAGCATTTCAGAAGGTGGTTATCAACATCGGAAGTCTACTTGTGCGAGCAGACTCCAATTAGACATCTCGGCTACCGGGCATACTGGGAATACCTCTCTGTGTGTGACTCTGACTTGGTTGAGTCACGTTTGGAATAGAGACTTGCCTCTGAGAAGAGAAGCAGAGGCTACTTAGTGCAAAAGAGTTAATAAAATTTGCACATATATCAAGGGGTGAGAACCATCGCAGTATTTCACATCCAATGCAGTCAAACCCATCATCCATGTCTTTGTCACTTTCTGTCTCCACTACCCAATACTCTCTCAATGGTCTCCACTACCCACAAGCTACAACTGATTCAGAACTCTGCCTCCCATATACTATTCACACACTAAACTAATTTAAGAGCTACTTGACGTTGTCATGGGAGGATGGTGGGATATCGGCCTGTCTTAATTAGTACCACTGTTGCCTCTGAGGTGGATGGTGTGGGTTAAAGTCCACAGTCTGGGGTGGGGGCAGGCGGGGAGTTACTCTCTGAACTGCCATCCTTCAGATGTTAAACCAAGGTTTTGTTTGCCTGTCCAGGCGGACATTTAAAATCCCATGATACTTTCAAAAAGTGAAGGGGTTTTCTCCTGGTATCCTTTGCCAATAATCCCCCAAGTAAAATTGGTTATTGACTGTATGGCTATTTGTACATTGCTCTGTGCAAATTGGCTGTTACTGTTGCCTACAAATGCACAGTCAAGCCACTTTACAGTAATTCCTGTGAAGTGTTTTGGGACTGTTAACTAAAAAGTAATTGTTTGAGCAATTGTACTGTGTATTTTGATCTCTTAACTGCTGGTAGTTTGGGTTTTTAATTGCCACATATTGAATAGGTTGCACAAGAGCTACATCTACACTACACCGAAGAAACATGGTCTGAAGAAGCATATTCATGAGAGGAAAGCCACAAAATATATATTGCACGAGAATCCAATTGAATCAGCCCATTCTCCAGCTGTGCACACAATGTCAAGTGAGCCAAAGAATCTGAAGTACCCCAATACAGAACTTAGGTTAGCTGCCTGTGTCCTGTATACTGGTTCCTGTGCTTTCTCACTGTAAGTAGAAACTAGAACTTTTGGGGGACAGTACAATGATGATTATAATGTAAATCAATAATAGTTATTATTGTATATGATATAGCCCCTTATCAAGAAGTTGAGACATGTCAAACTTCTTCGCAGGATATACTGTAAAGTCGAATGACTTTTTTGTGGCCAGTTTCACGCAGCAGTGGCCAGTTTCGCGCAGCAATGTCCTCCGAACAGCCAAGGGGTGACCAATTTCATATTGGGAGATGTTGGCCAGGACATGAGAGATACTCCCTTTCCATTTTGAATCATCCTAGGAGATCTTTATCATCCAGGCAGATGGGACTGTGGTTTAACATTCCAAAGGATGGCATCTACGACAAAGCCCCCAGGCCCCACTGTCGCACCCCAGTTCTGATGTAGTTTTTGAACCCACAAGCTTCTAACTCAGAGGTGAGAGTGCCACCACAACAGCAGGTTGACAAGATGAGATGTAACCTATTCAACAATAACAGCAACACTTTGTACAGTTTGTACAGTGCTCTTCATACAGGATAATATCTTCAGTTCACATAGACAAATCAGACACTGATCAAGGGTGAAGAGCAAAGGGACAAAATGTAGTAGGAAGTGGAAAGGATTATGGGCTCGGTCACAGGTAGTTATTTAGGTGGAATTTAAAGACAGAGTAGAGGGGTAGAGGAAGGGAGTTCCAGATGTGAGGGAGCGAAGTAGCTGAAGGCTTGGGCACAGATGTTAGTATATAGGGGATAGGGCATGAAAGGATTTATAGTTGAGGGTGTGGAGTTTGAAGTGAACAAAACAATATTTCACATTTGTGTAGCATTGTTGCACGCAAGAAGGATATCAGAAAGTGCTTCACAGCTTCAATGACTGCCTTATAACTATAATCACTCAGTGCGTTTCCCCTTAATGCACTTTTGTTTAGGTTTTACAAACAGTAGAAGGAACTATAACATTATAGTTAAAGACCGAAGGGCACCCTACAGTTTCTCCTTACCGTTGTCATTGTGAAAGTAACGAAATAGAGGGCTAGATATGTAATATAGGATTACCTGTTCATACTGTAATGAGCAAATCAGGTTTATGATATGCAGATCCATATTGAAGGCTCTACAGAGAGAGTGATCTGATATTTCCTTTGTGCCTGCCTTGAGCAGTGCGAATGCAAAAATGGATTAATACACAATGGTACATGGCCTTTCTAAAAATACACTGACACCTCACGTCTGCTTTAACCCCCTTGTCAGATTAGCATATAACTGTTGCAAAAGCTCTTGGTAAAGCAGAAATATAATACAGTATGTCCTTGAGTTTTCAGTGTCCACATTTTTTGTTGAAGAATGCTGTGATGTTTTATTGAATAAGAATGCTACTGTTTTAGCTTGAGGTACAGAAGTGAACGTATTTTATTATTGATCCAAAACTAATCAGAAAGAAGGCGATTTGAGGTAGCTCTGAGCTAGCGTAAGTAAACATGGAATATTCTAACAAATCTGAGCAAACCTCAAGTTGAGCTTTGCATGGTTTGTGTGTGTGTTTGTGCTCGCATGAGCAACTGTGAGTGTGAGTTAGACGGTGTGTGGGTGCTCCAAGATGCCATCCAGCGTGAAGTACGCTATATAAATGCAAGTTGTTGTTATTCTTGTTTCAGTAGGATAGATGTTGCACACAGATTGTCTGGTACATTTGCAGTTGAAGCAAACAGCTCAATGTATATTTTCACTTCTGCTACCACAGCTGGGTTGCTAGGGTTTGAGGAGATTCGCAGCTGGGATGAGACCATGGAGAGGTTTAAGAGTAACAATGAGGTTCTTGAACATGAGCTTTTAGTTTACTTGTTCTCCAGGATCAGAGGTAGGGAGCTGCTGCTATTGCTTGGAGAAGGGGCAGAATAGAACTTCAACAGTACAGAATAGTACATATTGAGATATACTAAAACCTTAGCTCGCCAGACTAATGGGTGGGTGGGAGATGGAGAGAGATTTGGTCCAGCAAGCAAGAATTTCCATTTAATACCAGTACAGTACCAGCATTTCACAGCAATTGTCTTTGTCCACTTTTTTCATTGCAAAGTCTGACTTTCCCAATGGTAATGTCAATGATAAAGGAAAGAAAACAGCAGATGAATGTGGTGAATGCAACAATAAACTTGTTTGTGTTGCCATCTGAATAATTAATAGACCTCGTATGGAAAACAGGGATGTAAATCACAGTATATATATGGCAGTATAATCCTGCTGTTGCCAATAACAACAATAACAACAAAATTACATTTGAATCGCACCTTTCATTTCGGGAGGACGTCCCATAGAAGCTAAATAGAAATTTACCTCACAGAAGAAGGTCATTCATCCCATCGTGTCTGTTCTGGCTCATTTAAAGAGCAATTTATGCATCCTCCCACGGTGAAAGGCACTATGTAAATGTAAAGTTTACTGCAAATTGTAATCAATATTGAGGCTCTCGCTGCCTCCTTGATCTCACTTCTGCTTTTGAAATAGACGACCAATATGCCTTTTCCTCTTATGCCAACAATAAAACAACAAAATTAAATTTTTAGAGCGCCTTTCAATTCGGGAGGATGTTCCAAGGAAAGTGCACAGATCAACAGCATGGTAGCACTGGCTTTGAAATCATCAAAATATTTCCATCAATAGAATAGGTGATACAAGAAAAGGACTAGTTCAGCCGCTGCTGGGTTGAAGTGACTTGTCAGTAAGCAATGGAAATATGCTGCAGTTTGTTAAATATTCACTGTTGAAAAAGAAGCACCTCTGAATAGATATTCGCTTGACATTTGCAGGATTTGCAATAATCTGCATCGTTGGAGATGAATGCAATACAGGTGGACCCCGCTTAACAAAGGGGTGAGGGACTTTAAAACCCTTCGTTAAGCGAAAATTTTGTTAAGCGAGAGTTTAACTGTATTACTGTATTTGGCCGCAGCCAAAACGCCGAGCCTCCCCGCTAATATCATTTTAGTTCCTAGTGGTTCCTAGCACTAACAGCACTAACTAACTACGTGTACAGGTTGAGAAGCCAAAATCCGGAGTTCTGGAATCTGGAGTGTGACAAAAATTGCAAGAATAAAAACGCCAATCCTACCTGCTCCAGGGCAGGTCTTCACAGTCACCGCACTGAAATATCACAACCAGGCATTTCCAGACACGTTCCAATTTGTCCGGAAATACCCGAACCTGGGCTCGGCTACGGGCCCAAATTCAGGACGCTCAACCTGTACTAGCGAAGCTAAGGTAGATATAACTGCTATTGAAGGCTACACAACTTTAAATACAACAATAAAATATAAAAATGTTAGTAAATACAACAATAAACAATAAAATACAGACAGTCCTCGACTTACTATTATTGAAGCCACGAAGCGTCCTGCTGCTTAAGCTCCTCCCATATGGGAGAGGCTGCACTGCATCGCTTAACTGAGGCACGCTAAAGACTGAGCGTGTGTTGCTGGGGCAACCGGGAGAGACGCTACCCATGAGAAGCTGCGCACGAGAAGCCCGCGAGATTTAAAGTGTGTGTAAACATTTGTTATAGCGAAAGCAGCCTTTGCTAAGCAGATAAGTGGTACAAATAGAAACCCTCGTTATAGTGAACTTTCGTTAACCGGGCGTTTGGTAAGTGGGGTCTACCTGTATATTACAACTGGGAGAAGTCAGCTCAGTGTGCTTGTGAAGAAAAATGCTGAGTAACAGTTCATTCACGGAGAATTTACATAGGTGAGCTTCAAGATAAACATAACAAGAAATTCAATAAGCAAGTGAAAGTTCTACGAGTTGTATTCAGGGATATTTTGTACAGTAGTTTATGTGCAAAATATACAACATTTGTAGCCTCCTAAAAAATTGTATTGCTAGCCAACATTGTGAACCTTCCAGTAACTCACCCCTCACCTTTCAAACTTTTGTCATCACTCACCTTCAAAAGGAACTTTCACTCAGCCCTTCTATGCTGTCCATCTACTCTCCTATTTCCAAATGTCCTTCTTTTTCAAGGTGCTGAAATGACTTATTGCCTCCTAGCTTCACTCTTTCCTCTCCCAGTACTCCTGGCCAGAACTCCTTGGTTAAGCTAGAACTCCTAGCTTGAAGAGAGAATGGGTGAGGAATTGGAGGGTGAGTGGAGGATCTAGTTGGGGTGGAGAATAGGAACCCGACGTTTCCTTTGCCTGCAAGATTATCTTGGAGTAGAAGTATGATTTGGTGGAGGCGAAGGTGGAACAATATATTTTTATGTGGTCCAGCCAGATCTACCAATGGACTGTTAGATCAGATTTCAGCCAGGTGCATTCGACAACATGTACCTGGCCCTTGAGGGAGTGAAGGTGGCTAGTGAACCACAGTGAGGTTCTTTTGTATGAGGTGGTTCTTGAGGTGAGGGGGTGCCAGGACATCAAGAGTGGTGGAGAGGGAATTGTGGAGGGGAGTGAGCGAGGAGGATAAGTCTGTGCGGGAGGTAGGCTAGAAGGGGAGCAGTTCAGATGACTCCAGGGCAGCAGAGAGGGATTGCGTGGAGATCTTTTTCCAGGCGTGGTAGGAGATGGAGGTGGGTTTGGTGGTTATAGAGGAGTTGATGGTTGAGGAGTTAAAAGAGATGAAATGGTGATTGTAGATGGCTTTGTCTGTTGTTTATGGCTTGATGCCATAAATCAAGAAATATTCAATCAAGAAAACACAGAAACAAAATATTGATTGCAAACAGACTCACCTGGACTATTGCAAATGTACGGCAGGCCCTTTCTTGATGTGCTGTAATGTCTCATTCTTGCAGTTTGTGGATTGCTAGAAGACATTGTTCTACATAAAGAGTATTATATGAACCCAAGCTGTTGCTGTTGTGAATGGCAATTCCATTTCATTATGGTTCTTAAGTAAAAGCAAAAGTATTGAAGTACAACAAAGTCTAATTTTACAAATCCTTGCTTAGAAGCCTTTACATGTCATGCCACAGGCTATGGGACTCGTGGAAGCAGTGGATTCATGTGACAATTAAATTTGTTGAAGTAGAACTTTTGCTTAGCTACTGAAGTAATTCACTGAAATTGTAAAATCTCTCCCCCCTTCCTGCCATGCACTGTTTTCAGCAGATCAGGCAGATGTGCAGTTGTGCGCACTTCTCCAAGTGCATTTTTGAAATTGGAAATGAAATGAAAGCGCACTTGTGACATTCCCGTGTCCTTGTAGAGAGGCGTCTGGCTTTTATGCATTACCTCCTTCTATTGATGATATAACAACATAAGAAATAGGAACACGAGTAGGTGATTGGGCCCCTCAAGCCTGCCCCGCCGTTTAATAAGATCATGGTTGATCTTTTAACCTAATTCCATTTACGCATATTTTTTAATCCCTCTATCCTATATGGTGGAGATTGGTAAAGATTTCACGGCCCTGCAACTTGATGGATCGGTTTGTGCGTCTCCAGTGCATGAGGGATCCTTTCTGAAGTCCACACACTGTAAAACATCCCTGGTCTATATCACAGCCGAAACCTTAACCTAAAGCAGGTACTGTTTTGAGAAGTCCCAGGTTTGAGCAGTTTCTCTCTTCCTCACTGTGGGAAAGTGTCTGATCTATTGTTTAGTACAGTAATAGCTTAGTTATCCGACACTCAACCAACCGGAACGCTCAATCAACCGGTATCTCCCTATACAATTCACCATTCCAGCAACCGGATCTCATAGAGGAGCCATCCGGCACACTCGCGGAATGTTCACTTTGCACATACGTGTGCACGCGCACTTATTAAACTTACCGAATGCTGGAATGCTTTTCATTTACCGATCATTTTACCGAGTGTGTTGGAATGCTATTGGTAAGTATCCAGGAATGGCACGAGGGTATTTAGCACGAGCCTTCAGATGTGCACCCCCTAGTAACTTTTGATAAGCTAATGCTAATACTACTTACTCCAGTTCACTGCTTGTTCACTGCATTTATGTTTGTGTAGTCTGTTTAAAATCACACCATCCTGCATGTGTGTATGTAGTGCACTTAAAATAATGTGTGTATGTGTACTGCTTGTTCAATTTACTGCTAACTCCCACACCGCCGCCAGCAGACGACAGCAGTAAGTTTTGCTGCGTGCGGCAAATCGTATGTGCTCTGTAACCAGGGACGGCGCCTCCCCAAATTTTGGCACCCTAAGTGACCGCCTAGTTCGCCTGTAAGTACCCAAACAATATTCTGTTATTATTTAGTCTATTATTAATATGGTATGTTTTAAAATAAGTTAATATTTTGTGTAGGATTTTCGGCAACTTGCCGTTCAAATATCTGGCATATTTGATTAACCGGAATCGCTCAGGTCCTGAGGGTGCCAGATAACAAACCTTTTACTGAACATGCCCGTGGTTGAGAGTGGCATGGTTGAGAGTGGAAGTGTAAACAGAAAATAATTTCTTAATTGATTAGTTTTCATCGTTTTGAGTTTGCCCAGCATGTAATTCCTCATAACTAATTTCTCTTAACATGAAGGATCATCCTTATTGCTCCATGGCTTTGGCAGCCACCTTTTACTGTGCTGACCAGAACTGTACTAACTTGAGCAATATAGAGCTTGAGCAACAACAACAAATTGCATTTATGTAGTGCATTTCATGTTGGAAGAATGTCCTAAGGTTCTGAGCAGTCAAGAGTTTCCACCCAAGCTGGAGATTTGAAGTCAAGAGGGGTGGAGGGCAGGGAGGGTGGAGGGCAGGGAGGGTGGAGGGCAGCGAGGGTAGAGGGGGTGGAGAGCACAGGGGAAAAGGGTGATCAAAGGCTCAGTCAACGAGGACGGTCTTGAGACAGGCTTTGAAGAAGGCAAAGGAGTCGGCAAGTTGAAGGGACTCCCAAGTAGGGCAGAAAGACTAAAAGCCTTCCAGCCAATGGGAGGGCAGGCAAGGTGGTGGACATGTAGCATACCAGTGCTCACTGAGTGGAGGAAGTAGGCAGGTTGGTAATGTTTTAGCAGATTGCAGAGGCAGGAAGGGGTAATACCATGGAAGGATTAAAAATGAGGATGAGAATCTGAAACTTTATACTCTTGGAAGGAAGTTGAGTCGTGCGAGGAAAGGGTGATTGGCTCAACAACAACAACTACACTACATTTGCATAGCGACTTTCACGTTGGGAGTACGTCCCAAGGCATTGCACAGTCAATGTTTCAGACCCGAGCTGGGCTCATGGAGCTTAGTGCGGGAAATGATGTGAGCTACAGAGTTCTCACGAATCATTTTGGGATCTGAACTATACAACCAAGGATCCTCTTTGTCTTGAGGACCTGTTCTAACTCCAGAGGGGAACAGATGTGTGCTACGACAGAGTTCTGGAGCTGGGTCGTACAACTAGTAGAGCACATTGTGCGAGAAGAAACATCTGCATGGATGCACAAAAATTATCTGAATCTCCTGCCAGGAGCAAAAGCCACAATTATTCAATCTGAAACCATTAGTCGCAAAGAAAATATTGCCTGATGGAGAGCATTAGAAGAATACGTTTATGGTAATTTTAGTAACCACTGGGTGTATATACAAGATTTTTCATAAATTAGTGATTTTGCCACGGAAACTATAAAATGTTTTAGGGCCCCGTGTGATATACTATTAGTATAAATTATTAGAGCGTTTTAGTAAGTTCGATAAGGCAGTTTTATTCTTTGAAGAAACTCACAGTTTGCTTCAAGTTGTTGATATGACTTCAGTGAGATTGGATGAGTGATAGAGAATGGAATTTGGGAGTCTGAACTATTGTGCCATACATCCCAGCGATCTTGTTTATTGCTCCCTTTCACTATCTGGACAGGTTAGCAGTAATGTATTGCTTTTACAAAATGTAAAATACTGCAGATGCTGGAAATCTGAAACAAAAACAGAAGTCGCTGGGAACACTCAGCAGGTCAGGCAGCATCTATGGAGAAAGGAAAATGAGTCAATGTCCACAATCCTTCGTCATAACTGGGGCATCTTGGGAGGGAAAGGCTTTTAAGGATTAACAGAGGCAGGCCAAGGTAGACAAAGCAGGAAATGGTGTAGAGGACAGGAGATGATGGTTTAAGAAGGTGTTAATGGTGCAAAACAAAGTGGGGATTGCAACAAAACAGGAGAGAAGATATATCTTTCTGATATATCTAATGCGACACGCCAGACACATCTTTTCTGTTGCAATTTCCTTCTCCCCCGCACCACCCCATTATTAACACCCCTGCTTGGTAATTTATTGGGTATAAATTCTGCATCTGTACGATATACCATGAATTCTACAAGTCTACCTTGAGAATCTAAAAGCAATTATGCAGATTGAATGCAAGTGGTATGAAGAATATCCAGGCCACATGTTGTGGGCTTTATAGATGAATCATGATCCTTTCTGTTTAGTGTAATATGAATTAGTAGTAGAAATGATCTGTTTTACAGCGCAATTATCTTTTTGGATACATTTCTGAGTCTCATTCAAGAATTTCTACTTTAATCTGAATGAATTTGCACTGACGGTTCATTGTTGATTCATGTTATGATGATTCCAATCTTCTTTTGAAAAAGTTTTGCAGGCTGAAAGTGATAGTGTTTGAACAGGTAAAGAACTCCATGAAATGGAAATAGTATATATAGAGGACATCTTTATGTTCTTGACTCTCTCATCATTCATTTTATTTGAATGAAATAAGGTGAACTTTTTTTCATCAGCTCGGTAACTAAATTCACGTTGCCATAAAGTCTCCTGTCCTAGTTGTTGAGAATTCATAGAAACAGTTTATGTTTACCAATTCTAGGCTGTAAAATGTATTTTTCCCAACGGGAGAACCAAAGCGGTTGTCTAAGCACAAGAATGCTGTGCTGTTTGGAAAAACTATAGTATTAGGGATCCAGTGAGCACATCGAGGCTACTGCTTGAATTCAATCTGCTAAGACTAAAATACACTTGATGCAAATATTATTCAGATCAATAACATCACTCTCCAAGTTAAGGCATTGGCTTTTAGGTTTACCAGGAGGAGGATAGGACGAACTTCACTCTCCAGTTACTTGCCTCTAACAATAACAACTTATTTTATACAGTGTCCTTCATGCAGGGTACTGTCTCGGAGCACTTAATAGCAGTGTGATTTTATGCCAAGCGAACTGGAGGAGGCTGATGAAATAGTCAAAGAGGAAAGTCTTTAGGTATGAGTTCATGATGGGATATATGTGCTAAAGCCAAAGCAACTCTTATAATAGAAAAATCCTTAAAATATCGATATTTCAGTATATCTTGATATGAGCCCATCGATATATCTAAAAATTTCCATATCGACGGACCCTAGCGCGCGCACTGAACTACAAGACCCAGAATGCTCATCTCTATACACAATGCACAGACCGAGGTGCAAGCCGCCATATTGTATTCATAGTCCTTGAATACAATATACAGGTATGCAAGGGGTGAGGGGGGAGAGACGGAGGGGGAGAGAGACGGGGGTGGAGAGACGGTGGGGAGGGGGGAGAGACGGGGGGTTGGGGGGGGAGAGATGGCGGGTGGGGGAGAGACGGTGGGGTGGGGGAGAGATGGCGGGGGGAGAGAGATGGGTGGGGGGGAGAGAGATGGTTGGGGGAGAGAGACGTGGTGGGGAGAGACAGTAGGGGTGGGAGACGGCGGGTGGTGGGAGAGATGGCGGGTGGTGGGGTGGAGAGACAGCGGGGGGGGGAGAGACAGCGGCGGGGGGTTGAGAGACGGCGGGGGTGGGGAGGGAGATGGGGAGAGAGACGGGGGGGAGGGGAGAGAGATGGCGGGGGGAGAGAGATGGGTGGGGGGGAGAGAGATGGTTGGGGGAGAGAGACGGGGTGGGGAGAGACTGGGAAGAGGGGTAGAGACGGGTGGGGGAGAGATGGGGGGGGAGGGGGCGGAGACGGGGGGATATGATATACAGATGGATAGGTGGATAGACAGATGGATAGGAGATGGGGGGGGGGGTGGGGGGGGGGGAATGTGATAGAGGACAGAGACACAGACAGAAAAACACAGAGGTGGAGAGAGACTGAGTGTGAGAGATACAGAGAGAGAGAGACATATTTACCTCCTGAGGAGATAAGCTCTGAATGTGCGTGCACCTCGCAACGCGCGCGCATGCGCAGTACGAAAACCCAGAAAATATCGATATATCGGTAAATCTCGATATGAGCCCATCGATATATCAAAATCGGAAAATTTCCATATCGAAGGACCCTATTATACAGTAAAAGCCCGTTTATCCGGCAGCCTTGGGACCTGGCCAATGCCAGTTAAAGTGCGTGCCGGATATTCGGCCGAAAATGCCCCCCAAATTTTTTTAAACAATGTATTTTTCCTGATAAATTCTGGTTAATTGAATGCGGACCTTTTTTTGTGATGCCGGTTATACAGAAGTTGCGGTTGATCGGGTGCTGAATAAACGGGCTTTTACTCTACTTGATATAGTATTTTATTGCACTTGTCAATGTCTTTCAAAGTGCTTCACATGATTTACTGCCAAGTGTAGTAACTGTGTTTTGTGGACAAATATGGCAGCCAAAAGCAATGTCCTAAAGATAGCCATGAAATGAATGACCAATTTTATTTGGAGTGAATATTTGGAGGAATGCCCTTCTCTTTTTGAATAGTGCCATGGAATCTTTAACGTCCACCTGAACAGGCAGCCAATGCAGAGCTACTCTAAAAACGACAGCTTGCATTTATCTTATGCCTTTCACAAAGGATATAATTTTGAAATGCTACAAACATAAGAATGGAGAGTCTTATTATTGTCCATAATTGCAAGGTACAGTAGAAGCCCGTTTATCCGTGACTTGATGCATCGGCACTTCCGTATAACCGGCACACCAAAAAAAAAAGTCTCCATTCAATAAACCGGAACTTATCCGGAACAATAGGAATGGTGCATTTGTAAATGCATAAATAATAACATAATAACAGAATATTGTATTGGTACTTATTGTTAAAACTACACTCTTGTGCTTCTCTCCTTGGCTGGTAGATGCTGGGCTTAAAGGCATGATGCTGCAGTTGAAGTTTATAGTCCAGCGATTCTTTTTAAAATGGAGCACGCCAAGCGGGTGAAAAAAACATAGCGCGTATGACTTTAAAGTCATACTAGCAGCAAGCCGATAACGCTAGCTGATAACCCACATTGTCGCTCAGGTGCAGTATTTTGGTTTGCCGCTAGTAGAGTCTAGGGCTTCGGCTTGCTGCAAGTAAAGTTGCTCGACTTTAAAGTTGCGCTGCTGTTTTTTTCACCCGTTTGGCGTCATCCATTTTAAAAAGAATCGCTGGACTATAAACCTCAACCAGTAAAGGTGAGAAGCGCAAGAGAGTAGTTTTAACAATAAATACCAATACAATATTCTGTTATTATCTGTTATTATTTTGTATGGTGTGTGTTAATAGAACTTTAATTTTTTTGTGGTGGGTTTTCGGCCGCGGGCCACCTGAGTATCCGGCAGGCGCTTTAACCAGCATTGGCCAGGTCCCACAGGTGCCGGATAAACGGGCTTTTACTGTATTTAACCTGTTTATTTCTGAGGCAATGTTGCCTGATTCTGGATGCTAATCTGCAATTTTTATGCATTTCCACCTTTCAAAACAAGCCTACTGCCTGCTTCTTGACAGTCGGATAACTTGTCACTGAGCCCTCTTCCCTTAGAGTGATGTGAATTATTAGGAACTTAATGTGCAGTACAGGTACCCCTCCCCAACCGTGAGGGACACGTTCCTGTAAACCTTCGTGGTTCGTAAAATCGCAGTTGGAAAATGCAGGGCCCTATGGGAAATGTGGGGATAGGGGGTGTAAGTTCGCGTTTAGTAAAACTAAACACTAGTGTCCGGCGATATATCGATATATTGGTTATTTCAGTATAATTTTTCATATCGATACGCCGATATTGGAAATTCAAATATATCGATATATCAAAAAATTTGGTATATAAAAAAAATCGGTATATCACAAATATCGGTATATCATGTCCGGCGATAAATCGTTATAATGCAAACTTTTTCAACTTACCTTGTCGCCGGCATTGCAAACCTCCTGGGTCTAAAGCATGGAATGCGCGTGCATATCAGAATGCGCGCACACATCCGAATGCGCGCGCATACACAGGATAAAGAAACCCGGCGATATCGGTATATATCGATATGAGCCCACTGATATATCGATACCGGAAAATTTCCATATCGACAGACCCTACTAAACACAAAACAAACACATACAGTTATAACATACCTGTACACAGGGATAGGGGGAGTAAGTTTGGGCACATTGGCTGCCAGGATCTGCAGCAATCCAGGAGGCTGTCTGACTTACAGAGAGAGAGGTACGGAGGGTGGTGGGTGTGGGTGACATGGAGGGTGGGTGGGTGACATGTAGGGTGGGGGGGTGGGTGACACAGAGGGTGAGGGGAGGTGGGTGACACGGAGGGTGTGGGGGTGTGAGTGACATGGAGGGTGGGGGTGAGTGACACGGAGGGTGGTGGGTGGGGGGGTTACACGGATGGCAGGGGGGGGCTGTCTGACTGACACGGAAATAGAGAGACCTGGGTTTGATCCTCGCACACACAGTACCTGTGGATCCACTAGGGCAGCTAGACCACGTGAGGTAGTAAAGATGCTGATAGGCGGGAAACGCGGAGGGGATGAATGCACACCAATACGCAGATGAATGCGGTCCCTTGTTTG
This sequence comes from Hydrolagus colliei, assembly GCA_035084275.1. NCBI lineage: Eukaryota > Metazoa > Chordata > Chondrichthyes > Chimaeriformes > Chimaeridae > Hydrolagus > Hydrolagus colliei. The sequence continues at coordinate 11,554,057 of CM068743.1, forward strand.
GAAGAGTGAAACTTGAAAATTTAAACCGGCGGGTGTAAATCGCGGACGCGCAAAACGCGGTTTGCGAGGGTGTCGCATTTAGCAAACCATGGATTTTGTGGTTGGTGAGGCTGCGATTAGGGCAGGATGCCTGTATATGCTTGGTGGTAGCTATCGTAGAAGAGATTATTGTAACAAAAAGATGCCATGGAGTGCTTTCTGTAATACGTTATCTTGTTTTCATAATTCAAAGTGGAAAACATTCAAAATTGTTATCAAATAAGGTACAATTCATTGAAACTTTAAGGTAGGAAACTGAGTATCTGTGGAATAATGCAGCTCTTGGTAAAGAGACAGCTTCTCTAACAGAAAGCACACTAGGAGCTCAGCACAGCTCCCATCTCTAACCCTTACTATAATAGTCAATAATGAAGATAGGATGTTCATAGCAGTATTAATTGTTAGAAGAACAAAGAATGACGCCAGGCATTTGTTTACCTCGAACAGAACCGTTGATCTTCTTGACGTTTATAAGATAAAACAGAAGCATTATATAGGCTTTTTTCTGAGGATCAGTTTTGGTTGCCAGATTTTGTAAATCTTGTTTGCAAGGACAAATTAAATATGATAAAAGTTAATTTCTGTTACAAATCGTCAATGATTGGCGGCTTTCTGGTTTCAAATGTTTCATACATGTAAATTAATGATAAACAACAATGCTTTTTAATTCAAAAGGATCCACATTGATATATAAGCGTATATTTCAGTTACGTTAAAGCAATTAACCAGAATGAATATTTGTGAACGCACAGTGACGATTAACTGTATTAAATTTCACAATTTTTAAAGTAAGTGAAATAATAAATTCTACTTTTAGCTGAAAAGTCAACTACCAACCGAACCATTGAAAGAAACATTCAAGAGAAAAGGAAATGTGCTGAGTTTTGCAATGAAATTCTACACAATGCTCCTATTATTTTGTTCAGAATTTAACAGTATGGGAAGTGAGCAGGAGAATATGATTGGATTATTATTATTGTGGTTGCATTTAATACGGAGCCTTATCACATCATCCAAACATCTCACTGTGAACTGTAGTAACAGTAAATTTGTGGGTGAATGCGGCAGCTGATTTGGGTACAGAAATTTCCCACAAACTGACTCCATTTAATGTCAGTTCAGAACATTGTGAGAACAACAAATTACATTTATATAGCGCCTTTCACTATAGCGGGGGTCAGCAGGTCACAGAGTTAGGGAGTTAGGGAATAGGTTTCAAAAATATCGATATATCGAAAAGTCGATATATCGAGGTAAAAAATCGGAATGCCGCACACTGAACTACAAGACCCAGAATGCTCATCTCTATACACGATGCACAGACCGAGGTGCAAAGCCGCCACATTGTATTCATAGTCCTCGAATACAATATACAGGTATGCAAGGGGTGGGGGGGGGGAGAGACGGCTGGGGGGTGGGGGGGGGGGAGAGACGGCTGGTGGGGGGGAGGTGGAGAGAGACGGCTGGGGGGAGGGGCAGAGAGACGGCTGTGGGGGGGAGGGCGAGAGAGACGGCTGGGTGCGGGGGAGGGAGAGAGAGACGGCGGGGGGGGGGGAGGGGGAGAGAGACGGCTGGGGGCGGTGGGAGGGGAGAGAGATGGCGGGGGGGTGGGAGAGAGGGACGGCGGCGGGGAGGAGGGAGAAGAGAGAGACGGCGGCGTGGGTGGGGGGGGTGGGGTGAGAGACGGGGTGGATGTGATAATATACAGATAGATAGAGATGGGGGGGATGTGAGAGAGGAGAGAGACACAGAGACACAGACAGAAAAACACAGAGATGGAGAGAGTGAGTGTGAGAGACACAGAGAGAGAAAGATATTTACCTCTTGAGGAAATAGGCCCCGAATGCGCGTGCACCCCCGAACGCGCGCGCACCCCCAAATACGCACACACCCCAAATGCGCGCACATGCGCAGTGCGAAAAACCTGAAAATATAAATATTTCAGAAAATCTCAATATAAGCCCATCGATATATCTAAATCGGAAAATTTCCATATCGACGGACCCTAATATACAGTAAAAGCCTGTTTATCCGTGAACCGATCAACCGTAACGTCCGTATAACTGGCACCTCAAAAATGGTCCCCATTCAATTAATCTGGTCTTGTCCGGCACAATCGCATTTTTTTCTCTTGTACCTGTATCAGTATTTTGGAATGCTGCTACCAGTGGTTAAAGGTGCTGCCATTTTATCCCCTCACAATGAGTACGATACAATTACTTTTGAATGCTGCGGTAGGGTAGGAGAAAGAGAGGGAAAGAGGTGGGGAGAAAGAGAGAGGTGGGGGAGATAGAGGGTGAGGGAGTTGATTAATTCAGATGGAAAATGAGAGGAGCGGAGGGGTGATTTGTTTGGAGCCATTGGGATGCCAGGCTGACTGTGTGTGTGTGTGTGTGTGTGTGTGAAAGAGAGAGAGAGGGAAGGAGAGAGAGAAAGAAAGAAAAAAAAGAGGAAAAACCGACAGTACCGCTTTAAGAGGAAAAAACTCTCCCGTCTGCCATTGTAGAAGTTTGCTTTGTGATTGTGTGCTGTGTTTATAGACTGTAATCGATATTTATTGCTTTGTTGGCAAGTATCCATACAATATTCTGTTATTATTTAGTCTATTATTAATACGCTATGTTTAAAAAAGTGTTTTCGGCCGAAAACCCAACACAAATGTTTTTTAATTTATTTTTAAAATATTTTTTAAAACTTTTTTTTAAACATAGCATATTAATAATAGACTAAATAATAACAGAATATTGTATGGATACTTACCAACAAAGCAATAAATATCGATTACAGTCTATAAACACAGCACTTTAACCGGCATTGGTCATGTCCCGAGGGTGCCGGATAAACGGGCTTTTACTGTATATAGATATCTCGAAGCACGATACAAATAAAACAACCATTATTGGGTGGGGGTGGGGGGAGTGGGGGGAGTGGGGAAGCCGTTCTTTACCGAACGCTGGAATGCTTTTTTCCCGATCATTTTACCGAGTGTGCTGGAATGTTTGATTGGTAAATATCCATACAATATTCTGTTGTTATTTAGTCTATCATTAATATGGTATGTTTTAAAATAAGTTTAAAAATGTTGTTGGATTTTTGGCAAACTCGAATATCCGGCATATTTGATTAATCGGCACTGGTCAGGTCCTGAGGCTGCTGGATAACGAAGGTTTTACTGTATTTCTATTCCCCCAACCCCCAGCAAAGGTTAAAGTGCAAAGATTGCAAAATTTGTGTAATGCTGTATGCAGCTCAGGCTGGGCTATATTCAGACGCAATTGGTTTTTCACTACCTCTTTGGTTCAAATCTATTGATAGATTTAACATTAACATTATTGAGAGTAGTATCTTAATTATGTGTATTTTATTAAACATCAAGAGCAACAAAAGTCCCACCGCTCGGCAGATTCAGACAATGAAAGTGTATAATCAACAGTTGTAAGAAAGAAGTCTGTTACAACTGAACAGAAACACTGACTGTCCAGCACTGTAGGACGTCTTCCCAACGTGAAAGGTGCCATACAGATGTAATTTTGTTATTGTTTACGTTAAATCAAAATAAAAAGAAATATCAGTATAATTACTTAAATTTATTAAACTCATTTTAGAAAGTAATACTTTGTAGCCAACTGAGAATATAATGCAGACAGCAAACAGCAATCCCCAACTCTAATTGCCCTATCAGGTTTTATGTTACTGTATAATGTTCTGGTTGTTGGCAAAGTTCAATTCTAACTTAATTTATAAAAGAAAGCACTGAGTTATATCAGTTTGATGTGCATTTTGTTCATTCATTCATGCAGCTGAATGAGTTGTTGATTGGAAATTTGGATTGAATAAATAAAACACAAGTCTCTCTTTAGCATTGTTTCCATTGAAATGCTCTTGTAATCTGTGCGATTCTTGCCTTGTTGATGTTGTTGTATATCAATTTTCTAATCTTTCACAATTCTGATACTGTATGTGTCAGACTGGCTCAATTGGTAACACTCTTGCCATTGAGTGGTGGTTGTAAACATCTTATAACATACAAAGTAAGTCACACGGATCTGACAGACACCGACTATATTCTCACAAATAGCTACTCCGCTCTGCACAAGGCTGACAAGTACACCATCTACTGCATAAACAGATATTGCAGAATTTTGCTGCAACAAACTTTGGGTCTAAAAATACATTATTTGCTATAACTTTGAAAATGTTTTGTAAATATTGAAGCCTGATGCTAACTGCCCTGATGCATGGGGATGACATGTATGCGGATGACACTCAACTCTACCTTTCCGCATCCGCCCTCGACTCCAGGACTACTGGCATTCTGACTGCATGTCTGTCCGACATTGAGTCCTGGATGAGGGCCAATTTCTTCCAGCTCAATGTCAACAAAACAGAGGCCCTCCTGATTGGCTCGCGTCAGCGCTTCCGCACCTCAGGCGCTGACAACATCAGCATTTAAGGCTGCTCTCTCCACCTCTCAAAGCCAGTCAGGAATCTGGGTGCCTTGCTTGACCCCGAACTATCCTTCCTCCCTCATATCCACTCTACAGTCTTCCACCACCTCCGCAATATTGCCAGACTCTGCCACTACCTCATTCCTCCTGCCGCTGAAACTCTCATTCTCGCCTTTATCACTTCCAGGCTCGATTATAGGAACTCTCTCCTCGTCAGCCTTCCCAGCTCCTCCTTCACAGGTTGCAGATCATTCAGAATTCTGTAGCTTGTGTACTCTCCTGCACCAGGCTCCGCGAACACATCACTCCCAACCTCGCCCGTCTCCTCTGGCTCCCCATCCCCGAGAGGATTGAATTCATGATCCTCGTCCTCACTTTCAAGGCCATTCACGGCCTTGCCCCCGCCTATCTCTCTGATCTGCTGTCTCCCTATCAGCCTGCCCATCCTCTCCGTTCAGCACACTCTGGCCTGCTCCACGTCCACCGCCCAACCATCGGTGGCCGGGCTTTCAGTCTCTCTGCTTCCACACTGTGGAACTCCGTCCCGCAGTCCCTCCGCCTTGCTTCTTCCCTTTCCTCCTTCAAGGCCGGTCTCAAGACCTTCCTGTTTGACCGTGCCTTCGGCTCCCCTCCTAACTCTTCTCCCTTTCCTAATTTCCTTCCCCATCCCCCTACCCTGACACCCCCCCCCCCCCCTCCCCCGCTTGGGTCCCAAACTAACTGTTCAGGGCCTTGGGACGTCCTCCTGACGTGAAAGGCACTATCCAAGTGTAATTTTGTGGTGGTTGTTGTTGATACAAACTCCTCCTAGGTACATTTGAGGAGAATTCCTGTACATGGCAATATTGCCTTAACTTACTTTTTGCAATACACTCTAACTTGGTTGGCTGTCTCCACTGGAGAAAAGTTTGTGTTTGAAAATTCTATTCTTGGTTTACAATTGTTATGGCTGAAAAATAATCCACCATGATCGGATCCTGATCTAATACAGTAGAAGCCCGTTTATCCAGCACCCTCAGGACCTGGCCAGTGCCGTTTAAAGTGCCTATCGGATATTCGGCAGAAAACCCAACATAAAAATAATAATATTTTTTTTAAAAATAACTAATAAAAAGCATATTAATAATAGACTAAATAATCGTTTATATGAGTAATATATAAATAATAATTATAATCATTTTACACACAGCGACCAGGCAGTTCAGAGAGATCTTTAAACTAGTGCAAAAGTTACACGTCTGAATGACACTGTTCTCATTGGGGGCAGAAGAGAGGAAAGCAAATGTGTTATTGAGAAAGCAGCCGCCACTGTCACTGTTCAGCTAACTTTCCTTCCAAATTATCCAAGGTTCGGCTTTGAAAGCAAACCTTTCATTTCACTTTTAAAGTTAGACTTGTTTTTAACCATCAGACGTGGGTAAGGGGAGGCGGTGAGTGTGTTTCAGATACACTGCAGCTACCCAAGCTTAAAGGTATTTGTAAAATAAACCAGACTTGAGATGTGTTGCAGGGGTTTGTGTTTTTTTAAATTAATTTATTAAAGTTATTATATTATTAAAATAAAAGCTAAGGCTGTACACTCTGCAGAATGCTGTATCAGCAGCTAGCGCCACCATCAGGCACCTAGTAGCAGCATTCTAAAATACTGACCCAACACAAAATGCATTTTTCTGGATAAATTCCGGTTTATCGAATGCGGACCTTTTTTTTTGCAGTGCCGGTTATACGGAAGTTACGGTTGATCGGGTCACGGATAAATGGGCTTCTACTGTACATAGATTTCAACAATCTAAAACGTGCGAGTGCAGTCTGCATATTGCATGTGCTTTTCAGCTACAGAACTTTTGCAACAATGGACTTTCAATTTCTTAATCTTAAAATGATAAATTTGATACAGCACCTATGTTTCAAAGTCCATCAGAGTTTCTGGAAAGTGAATTTTTTAGGTAAGCATAACATCTGCACAGAGCAATGTCGAAGAAACAGCGACGGAAGTGAATGACCAATTTGATTTGGAGGATTGTTGGCCAAGATATTGGATGAAATTCCATCTCTTCTCAAATAGTGTTGTGGAAGCTTTAATATTCATATGAATAGGTAGACAAGTCCTTGGTTTACCCAACAAAGTACAGCACATCTGACAGTACAGAGCACCCAAGCCCTAGTCAGCCTTAGATTCTGAACTCAAATGTCTTGACATAGAGCATGAACTCACAAAGGTTCGACCTAGAGGCAAGAATGGTACCAACTGAACCACGCTGACACCTCTGTATTTATTATTAATAATAATAAATGCAATAATAATTCTTGCATTTGATCCTGATTTTATCAAATGCTCCTTGACGGTATCCTACAAGCAGCTGCTATACTAATCCGAGATTTTGATGCTCTGTTGAAGTGAGGACCATAGCAACATTGAAAGGAAATTGGATAAATATTTGAAGAGGAACAGTGTAAATGGGTTCAGGGAAAGATTAGGGAATCGGAATTGGAGAATAGAGCTCCAGTGAAGGAACAGGCAGTACTAAAGGCTTAAATGGGCCAATTGTCTTCCTCTAGAATGTAATTTCCATGATTGTAACACCCCAGATTAACTCCAATACTATGTGCTGAAGCACCACTGGAAGATTCTAAAGGCCAGTTAACCCTTGTTTACTGCTACAAATAACCATTCATTGTCGCTTCCTTGTGTTTAGTTAAGAGGTTCTAGTGCGTTATTCATAGGTTATTTTCCTCTCCCCGAGTACTTTCTAGATGCATTTGGATGCCCATTTATTGATATATCATTGGCAGCTGTGTCTTCAGCCGCCATGCCTGGAAACTTTGGAAATCTCTCCGTCAATCCCTCCGCCTTGCCCCCTCCTTCCCCATTTTCAGATCCCACCTGAAGATCTTCCTTTTCAACCGTGCTAAAGTTTACCTCTCCTCAGCTCACCATCAGGCTCCGCCACAGTTAAGTGTTGAACTTTACTCCCTTGCGGGAAGAACGCTATATAAGGACAAGTTGTTGTTAGTTGTTTTTGTTGATATCTCCAGATTTCTAATACATATGCACTGCATTTTGGGGGGTTGCTGTCCTGAAATTGCCCCTTACAATTCTAAACCCAAGTCCTTGTTCTACTGTTGCGTTGTATCCTAAAGTTTGACAGAGATTTACTTTTTGAATCCTATTAAAAAAAATTACACCTCTGAGTTGTCTTCTCTCAAGACTGATGAGGGCTACCGTGTCTATTTGTTGCTATTAGCCTGGGGCAATAGAAATGTGCAGCCACACTTTTCCCGTGGAATCCGCTACCACCTCTGCTACAAATTTGCCATAAGTGTGGTTTCTGGCCCTCGGGCTTCCCAGCAGTTTACCTGACGTCATCGGGTGGCTCCAGATGCACATGCGCAGTGCGGCACAAGCGCCAAATGGGCTTTACTTGGAGGCCGTGTTGTTGTGAGTGTCTGTCTGTATCTCTGTATGTTTGTATGTGTGAGAGTGTATGATTGTCTGCGTGTACGTCTATATGCATTTGTGAATCTGTGTGAGTACAGTATCTCTGTGTCTCCCTCTCCTACATGTGTTTGTGGGTGTGCCTGTGAGTGTGCATCTCTCTCTGTGTCTGTGAGTGTGTCTCTCTCTGTGTTTCTTCCTTTTGTAAATTCCATGTGTGCATGTTTCTGGGCAGTTGTGCTTCCGTTTTGAAAGCTGGTGTTTATAAATGTCTCTATTTTTTATCAGGTAAGAATTAAATTTACAAAATTCTAGGCATGGAAAAAAAACCTCAGCTTCCATTCCAACTACAGGTCTCTGATTTAGGTGCAATCTGTCGTTCCTTGACAAGTGTAATCAGATGGTTTATAAGTAGAAAATAGTGATTCATATCATGGCTCACTGAACAGATAGATGATGTTGTTGCCTGGAACTGTACTGCACTATTTTTAACAAAGCTAATTAAAACATTGAAGTATTTTACATCATAGAATCATAGAATTTTACGGCACAAAAGGAGGCCATTCGGCCCATCTAGTCTGTGCCGGCTCTTTGAAAAGAGCAACTCAATCCCACTGCTCAGCTCTCTCCCCATAACCTAACAGACCTGTTCTCCCGAAATAAAAATCTAATTCTCTTTTAAAAGCTGTTATCGAATCGGCCTCCACCACCTTTTCATGCAAGATTCCAGATTCCAGATTCGAACAATCTGCTGAGTGAAAAAAGTTATCTTCAGCTCCCCTCTGCTTCATTTTGAAACTATTTTAAATCTGTGACCACGAGTCACAGATTTGCCCACCAGTGGAAACAGTTTTTCCTTATTCACCCTGTTGAATCCCCTCATGATTTTATAAACCTCTATTAGGTCTCCTCTCAACCTTTTCTGTTCCAAAGAGAACAAACCTAGCCTATCTAGCCTTTCCTCATAACTGAAGTCCCTCAATCCTGGTACCATTCTAGTAAACCTTCTTTGCACCCTTTCCAATGCCTTAACATCTTTTCTATAGTATGGTGTCCAGTAGGGTCCGGCGATATATCGATATATCGCTAAAACCCGATATAATTTTCACATCGATACGCCGATATAGGCATTTCAAAAATATCGATATATCTGCATGCGCAGTATGAAAACCCCGAAAATATCGATATTTTGGTATATCTCGATATGAGCCGATCGGTATATCTAAATCAGAAAATTTCCATATCGACAGACCCTAGTGTCCAGAATTGGACACAGTACTCCAGCTGAGGCCTAACCAAAGTTTTATAGAGGTTAGTCAGCACTTCCTGACTTTTGTACTCTATACCCCTATTTATACAGCCTAGTATCCCATATGCCTTCTTAACGGCTATGTCTACTTGTCCTGCCACCTTCAAAGAGTCGCTAACACAAATCCCCAGGTCTCTCTGTTCCCCCACACCCCTTGAAATTGTACTATCTAGCCTATGTTGCCTCCCCTCATTTCTTCTCCCAAAATGTATCACTCACACTTCTCTGCATTAAACTTCATCTGCCATGTGTCTGCCCACTTTACCATTTTATCTATGAACTTCTGTTATGTGAACTTGAAAGCTAACATTTGTTTTTAGGAACTTTAAATTGTTGAAGTCTCGTGATCGTCACTGCATATTTAACTGTGAATTCGGATTGGCTGGTGAGTGCATGCTGTGCATTGACATTACTGTGATCTCTCGACCACAAACCTCTTTAACAAAACACTAGATTACTCCATAATATTGCAAGAGAGCCTTGCGAGGGGTGGGGATTGCAGGGGAAAATCCCACCTAAACAGGTGCTTTTACTATCTAATGAAGAAGCAAATAAAAAAAACAAAGGCACAGTTTACAACAACAATAACTTCAATTTATATGGCGCCTTCCATGCCAGATAACATCTCAGAGTGCTTCACAATGATGGATCCCGGGGGCAATCCACGGGCAGGGGGAGAAAGTTACTAAAGGCGCGGTCGAAGAGAAAAGTCTAGCTGAGACCGGAAACTGGGAAGAGAGGGGGAGTGAGGAAAGAAGTTCCAGTTTAAGATGTTATGGGTAGAAAATTGGTTTTATTTGCTTCAATGGTTTTAAGGTTATCATTCAACAGCCGTTTGGCGAATTTGGTTTCGTATAATTAGAGGCACCCTGAAGGATAATTATATGGATCTCTAGAATTATTTTCTTTTGGTCTGACATGCGGAAACTCATCACCAGGGTAAAGAGTAACCAAACCAAACTGAGAGTTCCATGCACGCTACCTACACACATATATTCCCATGGAATACACCCTTATAAGAATAATCCTTACATTTGATACAACACCTTATCACATCATTGACTTGGCTCAAAGTGCTTCACAAATATATTGTAAAGTGGATTAGCTCTGTGTTGTGGGCGAACTGCTGCAGTCAATTACACACAGCAGTGTCCCACAAACAGTCATCGAATGAATGACCTAAATTTTTTTTTGAGGGATTATTAACCCCAGAAAGCAATCAGGCAATTGACCAACAACCAAGTTCCTACTGTTAGGTAAACAGAGGCATGTGAAGTAAGAAAACTTGCCCAAGGTTTTGCTGTGCCCAGTAATTGAACCCCAGTCTCTCGCTTGGGAGGCGGGAGTGCTACCCACTAGACTACAGGACTCCTTACCTATTTCCAGGTAATCCTCCTGACCTAATTACCTAATTTAATGAACTGCTCATTAAATGCCTGGGTTTGACTTGTCCCATTCTTAAAATATTCAAAAAGAAAGTTGGACAAATTTCATATCTGAAACTGCACAGAGAAAATTTGTGAGGTACTGCTGTGAGGAGAAGGAGGTGAGAGATTAGGGAGTGCTGACAAGTGGAGGGATTTAAACACTAGAGTGAGGAACTGGAAGCCGATCCACTCTGTGACGGAGCCAATAGAGGTTGGCAAGGACTGGGGTAACACAATGCCGTCGGCTCGCTATTATGGAAGGAAACCACTGAGGAGGGAAAATCGTTTAGATTCTGGTTTCAATTTGAGTCTTAGATAGATTCTACATTTAATATTTTCCTACCAAATATATCTCCTTCAAGGAAAGATAGAGGAAAAATTTAGGTGGGAAACAGAAGATGACAAAATCAGGTTTTTCTCCCAGTTCTGACGAATTATCGACCTGAAACGATAACTCATTTTCTTGTTTCCATAGATGCTGCCTGACCTGCTGCATGATCCCCATGACCTTTTTTATTTTAGATTGTTTTACTTCAGATTTTCAGCATCTGCAGTATTTTACCTTTTGGTAATTCTTGCTGCATAAAACATGTTAATGTTATTGAGGTGCAGTGGAAATTGGGAATGAGAGTAGGTGGCTTTCGGTCATGGGATTATTGAAATGAATTTGGAGGCTCCTTTTCTGCTGCTTGATAGATTAAATTGACCTAAACTGTGGGTTTAAGTACTCCTGCAGTAGCTGTTCAACTATTCTTTCCAGCAAATAACAAGACAAATGTTTTGTGAGTCCACAGTTACGTGTTTTGTGGATTTGTCAAGTGGCTTTGGACTGTTAACTCTTCTGTGAGAAATCTTATTTTCTCTTCAACAACAACAAAATTACATTTGCATTGCACTTCACACGTCGGGAGGACATCCCATCCCAAGGGGCTGGACAGTCAATGTTTCAGACCCGAGCTCTGGCTGGGTTCAGGGAGGGTGGAGGGAAGGGAGGAGAAGGGTGGCGACTGATAGTACTGTTGAAGAGGAGGGTTTTGAGGCAGGACTTGAAGGAGGCCAGGGAGGGGGCAAGGCAGAGGGATTGCAGGATGGAGGTTGAAGACAGAGTAGCTGAAGGCTTGCCCTCCGATGAATTGGTCGACGGTGTCGCCTCGGGCACTTTTCAGCATTAAAAAAACATTTTCAGCGTTGAACAAAGCAACAAAAAAAATTCGGATGATCCTTTGCAACTGAGGACCCTCATGACCCTGATTTAGGTTGGGACCCAAGGTAGGGAACCACTGCTCTAAATGATGGGAAGCCAATGGAGTTGGATGAGAATGCGGGAGATGGGGTGGCGGAGCTTGGTGCGGGAGAGGACATGGGCTGCAGAGTTCTGGATGATCTGCAGCCTATGGAGGGAAGAGTTGGGAAGGCTGACAAGCTGGACATTGGCATAGCCGAGCTTGGGTCTGAAACATTGTCTGTCCAGCACCTTGGGACATCTTACCAATGTGAAAGGCACTGTACAAATATAATGCATGCCCTGCAAATGCTGGGTTGACTGATTTTTGACCTGTGCATCATAAGTTTTTGGATTGAAGCCCCACGTCAGGGCTGTTTTTGTAGATAAATATACTGTTCACTTTACATGCAGGAAGGTCACATGCCAGAATGAACAATTAATGTGCAGGTCATGCGGACAAAATTTATTTGCTTTGGTCTCCCCCCCCCACCCCACCCTCCACCACCACCATTCCCTAATTTGAATGATGTTATATAAATGTAGATTGTATTGTATTTTATACTGAGCTCTGGTGTATTGATGATTTGGAGATGTCAAACCCTGAGATGATCATCCTGCAGTTTGTCATTGTGTTCTCCAGAGTAATTGCTCATTCTAGTTTGTGATATCTTGTCTACAAAAACGTCACAATACTTGGGAGAGAATTGTAGAGGGCAACGATTGAAAGTATCTGTGAGTTATTACCACAATATGTGCACAATTTTGTGGAATAGGCTTGTACTATTCATGGTTGGAACACTGATGGCATGTTCCTTCATTCAAAGACTGAAGGAGATATTTCCGGGGAAGTTTCATAATTGAATGTTCGAGCAAGAAACTACAGTATAAGAGATGCTGGGGATATGATACAGTATTTATAACATTCTAAATGGAAAATGGAGTAGAACTCTAAAGAACTTTCGAATAACCAATGAGGGGAGGCAAAATAGGCTGAGGGGAGGCAATATAGGCTAGATAGTACAATTTTAAGGGGTGTGAGGGAACAGAGAGACCTGGGGATTTGTGTTAGTGACTCTTTGAAGGTGGCAGGACAGGTAGACAAAGCCGTTAAGAAGGCATATGGGATAGTAGTCTTTATAAATAGGGGTATAGAGTACAAAAGTCAGGAAGTGTTGACAAACCTCTATAAAACTTTGGTTAGGCCTCAGCTGGAGTACTGTGTCCAATTCTGGTCACCATACTGTAGAAAAGATGTTAGGGCATTGGAAAGGGTGCAAATAAGGTTTACTAGAGTGGTACCAGGATTGAGGGACTTCAGTTATGAGGAAAGGCTAGATAGGCTAGGTTTGTTCTCTTTGGAACAGAGAAGGTTGAGAGGAGACCTAATAGAGGTTTATAAAATCATGAGGGGATTCGACAGGGTGAATAAGGAAAAACTGTTTCCACCGGTGGGCGAATCTGTGACTCGTGGTCACAGATTTAAAATAGTTTCAAAACGAAGCAGAGGGGAGCTGAGGAGAAATGTTTTCACTCAGAGGGTTGTTCGAATCTGGAATGCATTGCCTGAAAAGATGGTGGAGGCCGATTCGATAACAGCTTTTAAAAGAGAATTAGATCTTTATTTCGGGAGAACAGGTCTGTTAGGTTATGGGGAGAGAGCTGAGCAGTGGGATTGAGTTGCTCTTTTCAAAGAGCTGGCACAGACTAGATGGGCCGAATGGTCTCCTTTTGTGCCGTAAAATTCTATGATTCTATGAACAATTGAGAAAAATAACAATCCTTGTATTTGATATAGCACCTTATCACATCTTTGAGACAACAACAACCTGCACTTATATAGTGCCCTCCAGGCAGGATAGCATCTCAGAGCGCTTGACAGTGGCAGAGTCTGAATCAAGCCTGGGTGGGTGGTGGGGGGGAGTAGACATAAGCACAGTCAAAAAAGGAGGTTTTCAGACGGGACTTGAAAAAGGGGAAATATGGGGCAAGTTGGAGGGATTGAAGGAGAGTGTGCCAGAGCTTCGGGGCATAGCGACTAAATGTGCAACCTCCAATTGTGAAATGGAGGGTGCGAGGGTCAAGCAGGAGGCCAGTGCCATTCGAGCAGAGGTGCTGCACGATGGATTGGGGAGTGAGGGAGTTGGAGCCACGGAGTGAATGTATTTGAACACATGTATGAGGAACTTGAAGTCGATCCGTTCGGTGATGGCTCGCCACTGGAGCCAGAATTGGTGAGGTGTGGGTACGGGGTTTGGTCCAGGTCAGTATGTGGGTCACAGCGTTCTGAATGAGATGGATTTTTTGAATAGTGGAGCTAGGGACACTGACGAGGAATGCATTTGAGTAAATGAGGAGGGGCGGATGACAAACGCACGCTGAAGGGTTTCGGCTGTATTTAGGATAAGGTACGGTTAGAGGCGGGCAGTGTGTTGGAGATGGAGGAAGGCAGTCCTCGTCAAGGACTGAATGTGGGGAAACAAGGACTGCTGTGGGTCGAACCAGATGACCACACTGCACACTGGTTCTGTGAGTCTGAGGGAGAGCCCAGGGAGGTTGAGGAGTTCAGATCCACAGGAGTAAAGACATCTCAAAAGGGCTTCACAGAATATACTGTCAAGTCAATTGACTATATATTGTATGGGCAAAACATAATTTGCAGATTGAGCAATGAATAGAGAAGGGCAGGTGATTACCTACACACTTTTTACCAGAGATAATCCAGTGGACTCATCATTTAGGAAGCTCACTTATTGGATGTATATTGATAGTTATGTTTGTGTCATCGATATGTGTATTTTGTTTGTGTTGAGAAAGGATGTACAAGTTGTGAACTACAGGGATATTTATATCCTTATTTGCATAATTGACTTCTTCCTTGGATAATTCTCATTTTCTCCAAACTTCTCAATATTTTAACAGGATTTTAGGTATTAATGAAAATGCACTGAAAACAAAACATTGTGTCACTATTAATGAGGAAGCCGTAACACATTTGCTGCAAATACTGCTTTAATTAAGTGAGTCCTTGTACCAGCCAGTTCAGAACAACTGTTTGGAGCACGTAACAGCATATAAATATTTACTCACAAGAGTGTTACAAAACTTCAGGTGACAATTATATATATGCACAGAAAGACCTACTGACTTAAGACTTCACTGTTTGGCATACTTTAAAGCACCAGGAGGTTCAATCAGCAAATGCCTAATTTTGTTATTGCTGGCCACTGCCGGTGGTTGGCAATTCTCAATGAACCAGAGATGTATGTTGTTACATAACAATTCCTCCAATGCAGACAGACCTCACCAGCCAATTACCTACATACAGTAAAAGCTTTGTTATCCGGCACCCTCAGCTCCTGACCGGTGCCGGTTAATTAAATATGCCGGATATTCGATCGGCTAGTTATCGAAAATCCTACACAAAAAATGTAACTTTTTTTCAAACATACCATATTAATAAGAGTAAATAATAACAGAATATTGTATGGATACTTGTATTTACCAATAAAGCATTCCAGCACACTCGGTAAAATGATCGGTAAAATAAAAATTCCAGTGTTCGGTAAGTTTAATAAGTGTGCATGCGCATGCATGCGCAAAGTGAGCATACCGTGAGTGTCCTGGATGGCTACGGTATGAGATCCGGTTGCTGGAATGGTGAATTGTATTTTGAGATACCGGTTGGTTGAGCGTTCCGGTTGGTTGGGTGCTGGATAACCAAGCTTTTACTGAAACTAGAGCAGAAGCTAGAAAAACGGAGGGAGGAATTGGGAAGACCAACAAGCAGGACATTGACCTAGTCAAGCCAGGAAGTGATGAAGGCGTGAATGAGGGTTTCATCAGCCTGGGGTTTGGGAGGGTGAGGTAAAGGCGAAATCTGGAAATCTTGCAGAGTTGAGGGAACGCAGAGTGTGTAATTGCTTGGATGTGGAGGAGAGAAGACAATTGAGGATCAAACAAGATCCTGACTGGCTTGGTGAGGTTGAGTGCGCAACCATGGAGGTTGATGCTGCCAGTGCCTGATGCATGAAGGCGCTGGCATAAGCCAAACAGGAGGGGCTCGGTCTTGTTGACGTTCAACTGTAGAAAGGTAGCTCTCATCCACGACTTGATGCCTGACAGGCAGTCTGTCAGGACAGTAGTGGTCCTGGAGTCGAGGGTAGAGGCAGATAGAGTTGGGTGTCATCCGCATACATGTGGAAGTTGACCCAATGTCTGCCAATGATGTCACCAAGGGGGCATGAAGATATTAAAATGCAGGGGGCCAAGGACAGAGCCCTGGAGGACACCACAGGTGACAGTGCGGGGGCTGGAAGAGAAGCCATTGGTGGCGACAAAGTGGAGACGGTGGAATACTGGGTACAATACTGGGTCTAGATGACTAATCTTTAATTCCTTCTGTGTCAAAATAAATTCTGAGGCCTTGAATTTACAGGGGAAATCTGTGTTTGAACCAAGGGGAAAACAAGATCTAATGAGGCTGATTAATAAAATAAATGGAGACGTAATTAGAAAACTGGATTGATTGAAGGGATATTAGCAGATTATATTTTATATTAGTTGTTCAGTAAACATATAAACATGATAATAAATACAATTATTTGTTACTGGAGATGGTTGATGTGGGTGGGGGTGGAGTGGCGGGAAGTGGTGGAGTCATTCAGATGAAGGGTCGCCACTCCTAGCCAATGGTACACACCCCCCAAGGGAGGAAGCCCCACAGTTTGGAAACCACTGAAGTACAGAGTACCAAATTGAGTGTGCCACACTTTTGGGGGATTTGTGCACTGCTCGTCCCCTCTTCCTACCGTGCTGGTCAGCTTGAGTCTGGCCTCAACCACTCTTCCTATTAACCTGAATCAATTGTTAATGACACTGGGTGCAGAAGTATGACATTTTCAACCCAACAGCTGTGTTGCCTTGTTCCTCTGTCTCAGTGCATTCCATCGTAATGGTCTGGGTTTACATTCTTTGTGCCATTTATTGAGCTTCCGCATTTCCTAAAGGGACTCTGAACGTTCTCCTATCAAATGAGAGAGCCTACCTTGTCTAATCGTTCTTCATTCCTCTCGCACCGGGGATCATGTTTGTTGCTGTCTGCTGTGCTGCCTCTAGGGCCGAGGCAGCTGTCTCTTATGGTCACTGTGAGCACTGCTGGGTGCCATAACCTAAATGTGTCCTGACCAGAGCAATACCACTGATTTGACAATTTACATATACATGTACCCATCCCCAACGGCAGGGGATACGATCCTATAAACCTCTGTGGTTGGTAAAGTCGCGGTTGGAAAATAAGGGGCCCTATGGGAAATATGGGGATAGGGGAAGTAAGTTTGCATTTCATAGAACTAAACACAAAAAAACACATATAGTTATAACATACATGCGGATAGGGGGAGTAAGTTTGGGAACATTGGCTGCCAGGATCTGCAGCAATCCGCGAAGCTGTCTGACTGACTGACTGATCTACACACAGACACACACAGAGAGAGAAATCATGGTGGGTGACACGGAAGGTGGGTGACATGAAGGGTGGGAGTGGGGGGGAGGGGGGTTGGGTGCAGAAGGTGGTGTGGTGGGTGACATGTTGATAGGGGGAGTAAATTTGGGAGCATTGGCTGCCAGGATCTACAGACACAGACAGACACAGAGAGAGAGAGAAATCAACTGAGATTTACCTTAATCCTAAAAGAAGCGACATCTCGCTGATTGATTGCGACATCGCAACTGGGTCTTAGTGCCAGACACTAGCGCGAAGCTGGTTGATGCAACTGGGTCCTAGCGCCAAACGCTAGTGTTAGTGTTAAAACCTGTGGATAAGCAAGGGTTAAGCAATAACCATTGCGTGGTTAACGGGGGTTGTCGCATTTAGCAAACCATGGGTAAGTGAGTTTAGCGGTTGACAAGGCCGCGGTTGGGGCGGGGTACCTGTATATTGTATATTGCCATTATCCTATATACATGTACAGTAAAAGCCTGTTTATCCAGTACGCTCAGGGTGAGGTCGACTAATTGACTGTGCCGGATAATCGGGAGGCAAGTTGCCGAAAACCCAACACAAAAAATTAACTTATTTTAAAACATTAATAATATACTAAATAGTAACAGAATATTGTATGGCTATTTACCAATAAAGATTCCAGCACACTCGGTAAAAAGATGGGTAAAAAAGCATTTTTTTTTACCAATCGGTAAAAACCTCCAAGTTCGTAAGTTTAATAAGTGCGCATGCGCAAAGTGAGCATACTCGCGATTGCTGGAATGGGGAATTGCCCCGGGAGGGGCTCGAGCAATCCGGTTGATCGAGTCATGGATAAACAAGCTTTTACTGTACGTATATATCATATATAGTATATAGCCTATATCCTGTGAAAAATTTGGAGACATCTCAATGACGTGACAATGACTAAATCAAATGCAAGGAGTAATATTATTATTTATTGTTGCTGTCTTATTGAATAAATACCTGGTAAAATGATAGATCACTTTTCAGCAACTGCAACTTGATGTTTTGGATACTTTAATGACACATTCCATTTAAATAGAGCTACAAACACTTTCAGTTAAATGGATTTGTTATCGTCAGCAGGGCGTCTGAAACATGTGGAAACCCATCGCCATTAAGTGTACCGAAACCAAGCTGAGAATTCCATGCATCCTATATATACATGGATATGTATACATTGAATCCTGTAGCTCAGTGGTTAGAGCACTCGCCTTTCAAGTGTAAGACCCGTGTTCGAATCCAGGCAGATCGAAACCTTGGGCAAGTTTCCTTACTTGGGATGTCCTCCCAATGTGAAAAGCGCTCTATAAATGTAATTTTGTTGTTGTTGTTACTCCATATGCCTAATAATAATCCATCAAAAAAAAACCTATAATAAATTGGTCATTTCAATCCACGAATGTTTGGGGGTCACAGCGCAATTGGCTGCCATGTTTTACTCCCCAAAATATACAGTCAATTCACTTTACAGTATATTCTGTGACGTGCCTTTGAGACATCTAAAAGACGTGAAAAGCGCTATATCAAATTCAAGAGTTTTTATTATTAATATAAAGTAATTATGAAGCCACGGCAACTGCCATTCCCCCCTCCTTACACTCCTTTGCCCCCATTTCTGCCTCCCTTTCAACCACAATCACCTGCATGAAGTTCACCTCCTACTGCCTCAACCCCCCTCCCCACTCAGTTGTTGGTCACTCAATTCCACCAACTCTCCCCGCACCTGCTGGCCGACGCAATTAACCAGTCTCCCTCCTCAGGTTCTGCTCCATTCCCCTGAAAAACGCTGTGTTATCATACCGCTCCACAAAAAAAAACCTTAAACCCTCTAATCTGTCACACTAATGTCCCATCTCCAGCCTATCCTTCCTTGCCAAAGACCTGGAACGTATTGTCGCAGGTCATCTTAGGTCACACCTCTTCCTCTACTCCCTCCTTGAGCCCCTGCAATCTGGTTTTCGCTCTGCCCACAGCACAGAGCTTGTCAAAGTCACAAACGGTGTCCTCTCTATCTGTTACCAGGGCTCCCTCTGCCTTCCCATCCTCCTGGATCTCTCTGCCACAGAGAGATGTGACACAGTTGACCTTGCCATCCTTCTCCCTTATCCACCTTAGCGGGATGGCACTCACATGGTTCGAGTCCTACTCAATTAACTGCCTCCATTTCATCCCCGTAAATGGTTTCGCCTCTCGCCTCAGTCACCTACAAGGTATCCCAGGGCTCCATCCTTGGCCTTCTTCTTTTCCATCTCTATATGCTCCCTCTGGGTGATGTACTCCACAGACACTTTAAATTCCACAGTTACACCCCATGGAATTACAGTTACATAATTATGCAATTGCCTCTGGTATTAGGCAACACACAAGGCAGCATGGAATGCAATGAAGAAAGAGCTGGAGCTAGAGGTATGATTTATAAAACACTAAAATATATGCTACATAAATATTACACAGTATAATGCGCCTATGCATAGTAAAATGCATTGTGTCTCACAACTACATCCCTGTCATCAATTGATACCTGAGTGGACTAAGTAAAATAATGAAACCTAGTTGGGAAAATAGTACAGAGAATGGGCTCACACATACTTGCTGCCAACTGGGGAGAATACATTGAATGCAAGACTAGTCTTGACACTCACATCCTTTGTCATGATCTGGATTAAATGGGATCCTGTACCAATTGAACCAATTTAGTGCAGCAGCAACTCACTTGGGTGAAGTGAGTCGCAATCTGACAGACTGTCAGAAGCGCTGCAACTTGTCAAAGTGATCCTGCAATGTCTGCGCGCACACTCGCTGCGAATGCAGATGGATTACTTCCACTTCACATCTCTCCTTTTATCCTCTCCCCAACTCCTCACCCCCTCCCTCCTGAAGTCAACTCATGGTCAATGGGCACGTTATCAACGTAAAGTGATCACAGATTCTTTGTTATAAATAAACTGCTGAACATTTTGCCTGATCTGCTTTAGAAATGAATTCAGTTGCGCAATAACTGTACTGCGAGCTTGTAGGTTCCTGAACTGATTTTTTGTTCAAAAGCACCCTGTCGGTGGCACCTGTACACTACAGCTCCCGCTTCTGTAATACATATATACAGTATTTAGTCCTGTACCTCATTGGTTAGAGCACTTACCTCGCAAGCAAAAGGACCTGGGTTTGATTCCCCGGGCGGTGCAAAACGATGGCCAGTTTTGCTTACTCTACATGCCTCTGTTTACCTAGCAGGTAAAGTCAGTCAATTAGCAGATCGCCTTTCTGTAGGTAATAATGCCTTTCAAAAAAAAATTGGTCACTCAATCCATGACTGTTTGCAGGACACTGTTATGCGCAATTGTTTCGGCTACAAAATGTACAGTCGATTCAATTCACAGTACAGGTATTCCCTCCCCAACCACGGCCTTGCCAAACACGAAACTCATGTATCCACGGTTTGCCAAATGCGACAACCCTTGCAAACCATGTTTTGCGTTTTACGCATCCGCGATTTAAATCTGCGGGTTTCAATTTTCAAGTTTAGCATAGCATATAGCACTAGGACTCAGTTGCTATGTCGCAATCAACCAGCGAGATGTCGCTTCTCTTTTAGGATTAAGGTAAATCTCTGTTGATTAGCCCCCTACACTCCTTGCCACCCAACAACCCCCCAGCCCTCCGTGTTACCTCCCCCTCTCCAGCCCTCCATGTTACCCCACCCCCAGCCCTCCGCATTACTTCCCCCCAACCCCATCCTACGTGTTATCTCCCCCACCCCAGCGCTCCGTGTTACCCCCCCAACCCCACCCTCCATCTCTCTCTAAGTCAGACAGCCTGACTGTCTGATTGCTGCAGATCCTGGCAGCCAATGCGCCCAAACTTACTCCTCTTATCTCCAGGTATGTTACAACTGTATGTTTTTTTTTTGTGTTTAGTTTTACTAAACGCAAACTTACCCATGTTTCCCATAGGGCCCTGCATTTTCCAAGCTCGATTTTACCAACCATGAAGATTTACAGGAACATATCTCTTGGGGATGTTTTTCACATCTTTGAGAAGCGGCTATATCAAATGAAAGGATTATTATTATTATATAGAACAATAAGAATGACTGACAAATAATGTGATGAGTTAGATTACCTTAGCTGAAGTAGTGGGTAGGTTTCACAATTGGCCTTTGCACCCAGTATTAGAGGAAATCAGTCTTGTGTTCCTGCTTGTGGCCCAGAAAATTTTGCATATGAAATTGCATATGTTTTCGATATCGCACTAGGAGAAAGATATTAGGTGAGGATAAGATTGACCTTGGTCAGGAAGCCCACAGTTGAATACTATCCCAACACATAATAGTGATGTGTGAAGAGCTTTCAAATGTTTTGCCACTAAAGGAGCTTTATAAAATACATTAATATGTTCTTATATCCTACTGACACTCATTGTCTAGTCTTGAAAAATGGCCAGTGTTTGTAAGCCATACCTGTGGAGTGTTAGGGGTGTGGGTGTGGGGAGACTGGGATGGAAACAAAACAAATTCTTTAAATGATGGAACACATGGATGGCACTAACAATAAAATGATATTGAGATTAAATCATAGTATTGAACTTTCTCATTTCCAGGTTTTGTTAGATGTAGAGCACTCTGTTTGGTATAGTGCCTTATAGGGTCCGTCGATATGGAAAATTTTCCGATTAGATATATCGATGGGCTCATATCGAGATATACCGAAATATCGATATTTTCAGTTTTTTCGTACTGCGCATGCGCGCGCGCATCTCGGGTGCGCGCGCATGCCCGGTGCGCGCGCATTCGGGGCCTATCTTCTCAGGAGGTAAATATCTTTCTCTCTCTGTGTCTCTCACTCTCTCCATCTCTGTGTTTTTCTGTCTGTGTGTCTCTATGTCTCTCTCCCTCTCTCCTCTCTCACATCCACCCCATCTCTATCTATCTGTATATTATCACATCCACCCCTCTCTCACGTCTCTCTCCCCCCCCCCCACCCCCCCGCTGTCCCTCTCTCGCACCCCCCACCCCCGTCGTCTCTCTCCCCCACCACCCCCCCAGCTGCCTCTTTCTCCCTCCCCCCCCGCCGTCTCTCTCCCTCCCCCCCAGCTGTCTCTCTCACACCCCCCAGCCGTCTTTCTCCCCCCAGCTGTCTCTCTCCCCCTCGACCCAGCCGTCTCTCTACCCCTCTCCCCCCCCAGCCGTCTCTCTCCCCCCCCAGCCGTCTCTCTCCCCCCCCAGCCGTCTCTCTCCCCCTCTCCTCCCCCCCAGCCGTCTCTCTCTCGCACCCCCCACCCCTGTCGTCTCTCTCCCCCACCACCCCCCCAGCCATCTCTTTCTCCCTCCCCCCCCCGCCGTCTCTCTCCCCCTCACCCCAGCTGTCCCTCTCCCCCTCTCCCCCCCCCGCCGTCTCTCTCCCCCTCCCCCCAGCCGTCCCTCTCCCCCTCCCCCCAGCCGTCCCTCTCCCCCTCTCCCCGCCCCCTCAGCCGTCTCTCCCCCCCCTCTCCCCAGCCGTCTCTCTCCCCCTCTCCCCAGCCGTCTCTCTCCCCCTCTCCTCCCCCCCCAGCCGTCTCTCCCCCTCCCCCAAGCCGTCTCTCCCCCCCTCTCCCCCCCAGCCGTCTCTCTCCCCCCAGCCGTCTCTCTCCCCCTCACCCCCCCCCCAGCAGTCTCTCTTCCCCTCACCCCCCCACCCCCAGCCATCTCTCTCACCCCCCAGCCCTTGCATACCTGTATATTGTATTCGAGGACTGTGAATACAATATGGCGGCTTTGCACCTCGGTCTGTGCATTGTGTATAGAGATGAGCATTCTGGGTCTTGTAGTTGATTGTGCTCGCATCCCGATTTTCTACCTTGATATATCGTTTTTTCGATATATCGATATTTTTAAAATGTCTATATCGGCATATCGATATGAAAATTATATCGGGTTTTATCGATATATCGATATATCGCCGGACCCTAGTGCCTTATCATGTCTTGCTTTCAAATCCCTTCATGCCCTCTCACCTCCCTCTCTGATTTGTTTACATCCAACTCCACCACCCGTTCGGCAGACTCCAACCTTCTTTTCGTCTCTCCGTTGTACTCACAACTCTCTGACTTAGAGGTGAGAATCCGCACAACTGAAATTTTATCTGGAGTTTTACTTGCCAGGAAATGGAAGAATCTACCTTCTCTTTTTGACTAATATCCTGGGAACTTTAAAATTCATCTCAGCAGGCAGACATTACCATTGACAGTGTACAGCTCTCCAAGAAATGCAATGTCAGCTTGGACTTGGCTTCAATAGCCATTGAAATAACCAATGTCATGTCCAAATAACACCTTGTGTAAAATAGCTAGGAAGAGTGCATAATCAATATCAGATAGTCTCAGATGTAGACTTTCTCCACAGGTGTCACCGCTACAAACATTGCTATGTAGTGTTAGAGAAAAGACCCGTGCACTAATCTTAACTCTCTAGATTCCAAAATAACTGATGATACCGTATTAGCTGAAGCTGTTTTATTGTTACTTATGCAAATACACTATAAGACATTACAAACATGAACAGAACTACCGGGTGCTTGCTTTTGTAACTGGCCCTTACCTGCCTGTAAAACAGAACAACTGGAACCATGTTCCCCGTTCCAGTAGTTCTGAACAACAGTGGCAGGCTGGAGATCTCGGTTTCCATTCTGAGACATTCCCCAACTGTTGTGATGAGCCACTCTTCTCTCCTATCTTTATACTTCTCCACCAGCCTCATCAATAACAAACTCAGCCAGTTGATCACTTGGACATTGTCCAGAAGGGATGTCAAGAAACCAGACCATCTAAAGGCCAGGGTCTCAGGGAATTGTTATTCAACTCTTCCCTTTATCTTATCCACCCTTCTTTTCCCAGAACCTTGAGATGGCTCTCCTGCTTTCTTTTCATCCATAAATCCACAATCCTTCAAGGCCAGTTTAAACTGAACTAAAGCTAAAGTGATTACTGAAGTTCGCTCATCAGTTAGCAATTTGGGGAGTGTGTGCAATAAGTGGGAACACCTGCAGAAACCTGATTGTTAATTGTGTAGATGTGTGTGTGCACGTACGCACAACTACCTACGTAATTGTCTTAATAATCATATTCCTTATTTCTTATAAATCTAATATGTTTTCTAATTATATGACAAAGCATCTATCATAACAGTAGCTAACAGTATGAACAGTCTCAGACACTGGTTTCTACAGCCATCATCAATGCAAGTTATTTTTACTTCTTGAACCATCAAGATTTTCTCTTTTAGGGTGACCAGTTCTGTCATTCTTCCATTCGACAGCCTAGGGCATAAAAGGCCGGTGTTGTGGGACTGCTAGACATTCATTTAGTCAAAAAGAGCACAAACTCTCCATTCAATAAAGTGGCTACACCATTCTTCCTCTCAACCATGTTGACAGGCCTCACACAGAGAGCTGAGTTTGGGCTACAGGAATACATTTGCCTTTATTCTAGCAGACGTGAATGCGTCTTGTCAATTTTATAAATCACTTTTCCGTCTTGAGGAAAAGCAAAAACAAACATCTGATACTAGTTATAAAGAAGTTAAAACAATTAAATTTTTGAATTATGCCTTAATTTGTAGGATTGCTACAACAATCATCCTCAGCCGTATATCTTTTATTAAAAATATTGATGATGAAACCTGCGTCCGGAATATTTGCATATCAATGAGCACCAGATTCTACCTCCGAGTGTGTGTGTGTGGGCACGTGAGGAGCCGTATTAACCAGGGATGAGCTGCTTGTGATTGCCATCCACTTCAAATTCTCCAATGTTAAAACTCGAGTGGCAAAGAAGTTAGATGTAAGTGGCGTTAACCACCTTTCTGGTCAGTGAAAAATGTTTCCTAGGGAGGACACGATTCCAGCCTTGAGGATTACTTACAGCTGGGGGCATTTTTTAAACTGCTCCAGTCCAATCTTGCCAGTGAGTCAGTGCCTTGGGACGTCCTACCAACGTGAAAGGCTCCATACAAATGTAATCTTGTTGCTGTTGTTGTTGCCTGCCCATGGCTACTCATTCAGATGTAAATAATTCTAGATTATATTTGTGAAGATTATAGTTAGGAAAGAGTTTTTTTTAAAAAAAGCCTTACATCCATACATTAAACACCCAGAACATCTTTGAATGAATGGCTAAGTGGAATTGCCCTTAATGGGCCCATATACTGCTGTCAATTTGTTTACAAAAATACAAAGTAACTTCACTTTAGAGTAAATACTAGAGTAAATAATAGAGTAAATAGAGTATTTTAAGCCATGCTCCTGACATGAAACATGTTATAACAAATTCAAGGGTTATAACTATTATTATCAATATCTAATAGAGGTTTATAGGAGACCTATAAGAGGTTTATAGGAGAACTAATGGAGGTTTATAAAATCATGAGGGGATTCAACAGGGTGAATAAGAAAAAACTGTTTCCACTGATGGGCGAATCTGTGACTCGTGACTCGTTCAAAACGAAGCAGAGGGGAGCTGAGGAGAATTTTTTTCACTCAGTGGGTTGTTCGAATCTGGAATGCATTGCCTGAAAAGGCGGTGGAGACCGATTCGATAACAGCTTTTAAAAGAGAATTAGATCTTTATTTAGGGAGAATAGGTCTGTTAGGTTATGATGAGACAGCTGGGCAGTGGAAGAGTTGCTAGATGGGCCGAATGGCCTCCTTTTGTGCCGTAAAATTTTATGATTCTATAAATGAGACCATATAGTGCACCCAAAGGAAACCCATTGGACTGTACATTGCCTCCAACCAATCTACATGCCATGTGGAGTCCTGTAGCACAGTGGCTAGAAACCCGGTTGTTGTTTGATTGGCGGGATCACTTTTCCAGTGCTAATAATTCCTTCAAATTTTTTAAATAAATAATAATAATAAATTGGTCACGCAATCCACGACTGTTTGTGCGACACTGCTATGCGCAATTTCCTGCGACGTTTCACCCACAAAGTTCACTTTGCAGGACGTTCTGTGAAGCACTTTGAGACTTCTCAAAGACAACAACAGCTTCCATTTATGTAGAGCCCTTCAGGCTGGATAGCGTCCTGGAGAGGGAGGTGTCTTAAGATCACACTACAATGCCATGGTCTGCTTCATTGTTGGAAATGCTGTCATATTGATGAAATGTTAAACTGAGGGCTCTATCTGCCTGTCAGGTGGATGTTAAAGATCCCGTGGCACTGTTTGAAAAGAGAAAATAAATTTCCTTGTGTCCTGGCTAACAATCCCCCAAATAAAATAGGTCATTCACTTAATGGTTGTTTGTTAGTCATCACGTTGGACAAATTGGCTGTTGTTTTCAACACCAAATACACAGAGACTATATTTTACCAAAGCCTTTACGAAGTACTTTGAAATTATCCTGACATTAAATGCAAATGTTACTGTTTTCATTATTTCTAAGTTAATGCTGACATTTGGGGGAAAAAATGATGTGCACTTGAGGAATAAAGATATTATTGTGTGTGGCAAAAGAGCGGGGAAATTTCATGGAAACAGAAAATTCCTATAGGGGAGCTAATATGACACAGGCATGACACATATGTCAAATGATCTCCTATTCTGAAATTCCAGTGATGTACAGAGGCAGGAGATTTATCAAAGTGAAGGGGGAATAAATTTGATTATGAATTTCTGGCTATCAAATTACTGGAAGAGCAATGTATTCAAATGTGCTTTCACCTGAAGATGGAAGATGTACTTCCACCTGAAGACACATCCTTACTTCAGGCCTTTTGCAATTTGGGAGAAATCGGGGACTGTTCAGGGATTTGACCCGTCCTGTTGTTATTAAACCGATTGGCTTGGTTATATTCTAAGCAACATCATTGAAACATGCCCCTGTGTTCTTGTTGTGCTCACCGTGGAACCAGTCATTAGCTTTAACAACAACAACAACAATTTACATTTATAGAGCGCCTTTCACGTCGGGAGGATGTCCCAAGGCGCTGAACAGGAGGCGTGTGACCCGAGCTGGGAGGGGAGTGTTTGGGAAGGGGTGAAACACGAAGGGGAGGTAAAAGAGTTTGGGGTGGAACAAAAGGCACGATCGAAGAGGAAAGTCTTCAAACCGGCCTTGAAAGAGGAAAGGGAAGAGACGAAACGGAGGGATTGAGGGATGGCATTCCATAAGGTGGGAGCGGAAAAACTGAAGGCCCGGCCTCCGATGGTGGGGCGGTTCGGGCGGGGGGCTTGGAGCAGGCCAAGTCCTGTTGAACGGAGGGTCCGTTTTTAGAGCGCCTTTCATGTCGGAAGGTCCCATTACCCATAGGTTGGTGCTCAGGTTGCTTTCTACTTCTAAAATAAAGGCAGAATCTCAGTCAGTCGATCTGCTAGCACTGTGCTTCACTGTGCTATGAATTATGAACTTCTCTGATACAGGTTCATTCAAATAAAGCTAATGAAAGCTGCTGTTTCTCTAGCTTGACATTCTGGAGCCTCTGATCTATCAGTATAAATGATTCTTTATGTCACTTGTACTCGAGCGTTGAAGGTGAGCTTCAATATGAAAAAAACGAAAGGGGATAATGACAGCAATTTGCTAAAGGTAACAGTCTTTGATGCATATAATACATATTCAACTTCTTTCTGACATCATCTTTCTCTTCCGTTGCACTTCCTCTCTCCTTTGTAGAGGCTGTTCCAACCCACTTTTCTTGTTCTGGTGGAGGGTCAGAGCTTAAATATTAACCCATGTTTCTGATTTTGGTTGACCTGCACAATTGATTTAAATAATTTTTGTTTTTATAGGCTTTTAGATGATCAATTTGTTGTGTAACCAAGAGCTAGAGATAAATAGATGCACAGCGATTGTCCACAATTTATATTTGTCTGCTTGCCTGAACCTGTTGTTCGCTCACACAATTAAGCAAAGTCTATAAATTCCACCTGAGTCTAGATTTATGCTATTTAGTTCAAAACATCCAGAATTTGGCAACATCTTAAATATAGCCTTCATTTATTATTATTGATTTGGAAGTGGATTTTCAGTGAGTTCTTAGGTGAACTACAAAAAATACGGGTTTCAAATTTAGGACCAACTCACCACATTTTTGAATCCTCTGAAATATTAGGTGAAATGACACATTACCAGGTGAAATGTTTACAGTTAAGCATGTGTTCAATCTTCAATGTCAATTTCAGCATGATTCAACATATGGCATCAAATGCATGTTTTATAGTCTGCAGCGGTTACCAGAACTATGGTATGTAGATACTTTGATCATAAATCTGTCTCAGCCTGTCTCCATTTGTAGCCCTCTAACCTCTGAGTCAGAAGGTAGTGGATTCAAGCCCCTTGTCGGGACTTGGACCGAGTCACATAGTCTGAAATGACACCTCAGTGCAGTGCTGAGGGCTGTTGCATTGCCGGAGGTGCCCACACATTCACATGTTTCACCTGACACGTTAAACTGAGAACAAAACACAAAACACAAAACACTACAGATGCTGGGAATCTGAAACAAAAACAGAAGTTTCTGGGGAAATTCAGCAGGTCAGGCAGCATCCATGGAGAATAAAACTGAGACCCCTTCCTGCTATTTGGGTGGACATTAAAGATCCCAAGCAGCTATTTGAAAAGAGAAGGGTGTTTCTCCCAGAGTCCAGGCCAACAAATGCCCCAAATAAAATTGGTCACTTGCTCCATAACTGTTTGTGGGAAATTGCTACATGAAACTTAGTACAGTGTTTTGTTCACAAAATACAGTCAATCAATATATCCTGTATATATGAATATGTTTGTGTATCCTGTGAATCGCTTTGAGATGGCTTGAAGTGTGATAAGGAGTACAAAAAAGCAAAGATTATTATTAATTTTACCAAATTGAGTTCAGGTAGAAATACAGGCTTTTTCCGTACAAGCCTTTACAGGAACTAAAACTGAAAATCGTAATACAATAGTAGCTATGAGCAATCAGTCACCAGCTGCAGACAGACTGGGCCCTATGTGTTTCATTGCCCGCTGTGCCAGGAAAGGGCGCGCTGATGGGGCAGATACAATAGTTTGGTGCCTGGTGTACCTGGCACGGCTTCTGCCCAGTGCCAGCCTACACATACCCTCACAGCTCCTGCACTCCACCTCCCCCCCGTCCTTCAGTCTCTGCTGAGCTGCCTACTCAGCAGGAAAACCATGGAGGGATTTAAAGGTGAGGACAGAGATCTGTAATTTAAAATTTGCTGCTCGGAGGATCCTAAATAATTTAATGGCTGTGTTTTTTTTTAAAGAAAGGTCCATAAAATGGAGACCCATTAAGATGTGTCCATCAGATGCTGTCATTACCAAGCTGTACAGAGCCTGATCAGGCTGTACCTGGATTCCTTGTGTTCAGCAGTATGTCTGACACACAGGCCATTCTAACCAAACTTGAGAATCCCATGCCTCCCACCAACACACAGACATCCCAGAGATAAGATTGTTGGAAAGGAATACGTATGACCTCCCCGGAGGGCGGCACGCTGCTTACCTCATTCCAGAAAATATTAGGTGCAGGTTGTCAAAAGCCAAAGCTTGCAGACCTCAGAGTGTTTGTTGGGATGCTGCTGGAGCCTAACCAACTAAAAGTGCATAGCTTGCCATTGATATCACTATCTGGCAAGCTGAATGCTGTGAAGGAATTGCGTAGATGCACATATTTGATGCTGAATCATCCCCTGCAGCTCCGATAATAAGCTCAGTCAGTAAAAGTTGGTCTGAATACCTCATCACATTGCCTTTGATAACAACCGCAGCACTCCCTGAGAAATAAATGGTAATAAAATACAAAAATAAAATACAGCCCCCGTTAGCCCGGTCTCAGACTGCCAAACAGAAACATAATTTTTTGCAATAGTTTCATTTATTCGAAACCTGCTCAATTAGTCTTCAAACTTAGTCAATTGGATTAATTGAAGAGGCACAGATAATACACATTTGGCATTTTATTCCAAACTTAGATACCACGTAAAATGTATCATGTCTAGTTATTACAGAAGACAAACACACAGTTTGAGTGACCTTGGTGAAATGTCACATTACCGGTCATTTTTGTTGCTCCAATATTTTCTCTATAATTGCACTTGGAACTGTTTGAATGAAATTAAGTGGGCAAAAAATACATGAATAACATCTTACTTTTGAATGGTGAAGCACAAAACTCATCCATACCAAACTCCACAGCCCCATTAGCCCAGTCTCAAACAGCCAAACAGAACCACAAACAAAGAGTTGGGGTACTGCACAAGTAAGCAATTATATAGTTAACAAAAAGAACTGTGAACCAGAAGTTTGCAAAAGAGATTAGAAATATGGATTTCCTTGTGTACAGTACCGTATATTAATAGCATCATTTAGGTGCATTGCAGTAAGATTAGTCACTCACCAGCAATGTTAGTACAGTACTCACTGTATTCAGCAAACATTTATTGTTCTGCCCTCACAGATAGTGAACTCCATAGCCTCACTCAAAGATTTTTGGCTAAGCATGGAGATGATCTATAGCAATGTTTAATATCTGGTCAGCAGCTACACCAACTATAAGTCAAACAAACAAACAACAAAACTTACATTTATATAGCGCCTTTCACGTCGAGAGGACATCCCAAGGCGCTGTACAGTCAGGTAGGACAAGAGCAGGGTGGGAAGGATCAGGGCAGGATGAAGAATAGTAGGAAAAGTAACTGTATTAGTGGGCGAAACGCGGCAGCCAAATTGCGCACAGCAGTGTCCCACAATCAGTCACGGAAGTGGGACTAGGGGCAAAAGGGGGTAAAGAAGCAAAAGGGGAGGGGTCGAGGCAGGGGGAAGAAAAGCAGGAAAGTCGACTGTATATTTGTGGGCGAAACGCGGCAGCCAAATTGCGCACAGCAGTGTCCCCACAAACAATCGCGAAAATGGGGCCAGGGGAGAAAGGGGGAAAAGAGGGTAAGTCGGGTGAAAAATAAAAGTCTAGCTTTTGGATTGCAAGTACCCATTCCGATGTTACTGCCCTCCTCTTTCCCTGTACCCATGCTGTTTCTTCATGTTCAGGCGCTGGCAGCATCAACCTCCATGGTTGCTCACTCAACCTCACCAAGCCAGTCAGGAACCCAGGTGTCTTGTTCGACCCTGAACTCTCTTTCTTCCCCCACATCCAAGCAATGACTCACTCTGTCTTTCTTCATTTCCGCAATATTGCCCGAGTCCGCCACTACCTCAGCCCCAAAGCCGCTGAAACCCTCATTCATGCTTTCATTACATCCCGGCTCGACTGTGCAAATGCCCTGTCTGTCGGCCTTCCCAATTGCTGCCTCCACAGGTTGCAGATGATCCAGAACTCTGCTGCCCGTGTCCTCTACCTTTCCAAACTTTGTGACCCCATCTCCCCCATCGTTGCCCGACTCCATTGGCTCCCTATCATCCAGAAGATCCAATTAAAGATCCTGGTCCTCACATTTAAAGCTCTCCACAACCTTGCCCCGCCCTACATCCGTGACCTTCTAACCACTTACCAACTTGCCCTTCCCTTCCACCCAGCAGGCTCTGGCCTGCTCCACGTCCCACGCCCCTCCCACCCCACCATTGGCGGGCAGGCCTTTAGCCACTCTGCCTCCAACCTCTGGAACTCCATCCCGCAGGCCGTCCACCTAGCCCCCTGCCTATCCTCCTTCAAGTCCCGTCTTAAGTCTCTCCCCCTCGATGGTCCCATCGGCAACTCCTAATCCCTCCCACCGCCCGTCCCCAGCTCGGGTCTGAAACAGTGACAATCCAGCGCCTTAGGACTTCCTTCTGATGTGAAAGGCGTTATATGGTGTAATGTTTTTTTTGTTGTTCAACCAATTCCCTTTTAAATGTTTTGCTCACAAAATATACAGTCAATTCATTTTACAGTGAGATGTCTAGAAGACCTGAAAAGCGCAATATTAAATGCAAGGATTATCATTAATTCCAACTTTTGCTCTCTCCCTGGTGCATGTCCTCCCAGGGCAACAGCAGGAGTCAGCGGGAGGATGCAGCTCGCAGAGTCCTCACTGCAGTCTGTTAGGAAGGCAAGCACTTCTCTTACCAATCACATCCTTAGCAACTAATCGCTGACTCCTGAGACGGAGGGAGAATGGGAGAGAAAGACACAGAGAGGAGGAAGACAGGAAGAGAAAGACAACAATAACAACAAAATTACATTTATAGAGCGCCTTTCACATCGGGAGGACCTCCCAAGACATAGAGAGGGGGAAGATTAAGGAGTATGTGTGGAGAAAGAGAAGTGAGGGGGTAGAGGGAGAAGTTAGGGAGAGAGAGGGTGGGGAGCAACAAGGAGAGGGAGGAGAGACAGATTGAGAGTGGGGAGTGGTGAACAGCTGTTTTTCTGACTGGAGGGAAGTGGCGTTCCCCCAGGGATCAGTATTGGGACCACTGCTTTTTTTAATTACATGAATGATCTGGAGTTGGGTATAGGGAGTACCATTTCCAAGCTTGCAGATGACCCAAAGTTAGGCAAAATAGTAAATAGTGAGGAGGATAGTAGCCATCTGCAAGAAGATATTTACAGAATGGTAAAATGGGCAGGCACATGGCGGATGACATTTAATGTGCAGAAATGTAAGGTGATGCATTTTGGGAGGAGGAATGAGGAGTGGCAGTATAGGCAAGGTAGCACAATTTTCAGGGGTGTGAACAGAGAGACCTGGGGATTTGTGTAAGTGAATCTTTGAAGGTGACAGGACAGGCTGTTAAAAAAAAAAAGCAATGGGATGCTAGGCTCTATAAATAGGGGCATAGAGTACAAAAGTCCTAAGTGAAGATAGATCTTCACTTAGAAAGATATAGGCTAATAAAGGACAGTCAACATGGATTTGTTAAAGGCAAATCTTGCCTTACAAATCTGATAGAATTTTTTGATGAGGTAACGGAATGGGTGGATAATGGTAGCGCAGTTGATGTAGTTTACATGGACTTTCAAAAGGCATTTGACAAAGTGCCACATGAGAGACTTATTAGGAAATTAAAGGCCCACGGCTTAAAAGGGACAGTAGCAGAGTGGATCCACAACTGGCTGCGAGACAGAAAGCAGAGAGTTGTAGTGAGCGGCTGTTTTTCAGACTGGAGGGAAGTGAGCAGTGGTGTGCCACAGGGATCGGTTTTGGGACCATTGCTCTTTGTGATCTACATCAATGATCTGGACTTGGGTGTAGGGAGTACAGTTTCCAAGTTTGCTGATGACATTAAGTTAGGGAGAATAGTAAATAGTGAGGAGGATAGTAGCCATCTGCAAGAGGATATAGACAAATTGGTAAAGTGGGCAGACACATGGCAGATGAAGTTTAATGCAGAGAAGTGTGAGGTGATGCATTTTGGGAGAAGAAATGAAGGGAGGCAATATAGGCTAGATAGTACGATTTTAAATGGTGTGAAGGAACAGAGAGACCTGGGGATTTGTGTTAGTGACTCGTTGAAGGTGGCAGGACAGGTAGACAAGGCTGTTAACAAGGCATATGGGATACTAGGCTTTATAAATAGGGGTATAGAGTACAAAAGTCAGGAAGTGCTGACTAACCTCTATAAAACTTTGGTGAAGCCTCAGCTGGAATACTGTGTTCAATTCTAGTCACCACACTATAGAAAGGATGTGAAGACATTGGAAAGAGTACAAAGAAGATTTACTAGGATGGCGCCAGGATTGAGGGACTTCAGCTATGAGGAGAGGCTAGATAAGCTAGGGTTATTCTCTCTGGAGCAGAGAAGATTGAGGGGAGACCTAATAGAGGTTTATAAGATCATGAGGGGTTTCAACAGGGCAAATAGAGAAAAACTATTTCCACTCGTGAGCGAATCTGTGACTCGTGGTCACAGATTTAAAATAGTTTCAAGGCGAAGTAGAGTGGAGCTGAGGAGAAATTTTTTCACTCAGCGAGTTGTTCGAATCTGGAATGCATTGCCTGAAAAGGTGGTGGAGGCTGATTCGATAACAACTTTTAAAAGGGAATTAGATCTTTGTTTAGGGAGAACAGGTCTATTAGGCTATGGGGAGCGGGCAGGGCAGTGGGATTGAATCGCTCTTTTCAAAGAGCCGGCACAGACTAGATGGGCCGAATGGCCTCCTTTTGTGCCGTAAAATTCTATGAATCTATGAATCTAAATCAGGAAGTTCTGAGCAACCTCTATAAAACTCTGGTTAGGCCTCAGCTACAGTACTGTTTTCAATTCTGGTCACCATACTTTAGGAAGGATGTTAAGGCATTGGAAAGGGTGCAGGGGAGATATACCAGGAATGATGGACTTCAGTTATGAGGAAAGAATAGAGAGGCTAGATATATTATCATTGGACCAGAGAAGGTTATGAGGAGACGTAATAGAGGTATTTAAGATCATGAGAGGATTCGACAGAGTAGATAGGGAAAAACTGTTTCCACTGGTGGGTGTATCAGTGACTCGAAAGAAGCAGAGGGGAGGTGAGGAGAAATGTTTTCACTCAGTAAGTTGTTTGAATCTGGAATGCATTGCCTGAAAAGGTGATGGAGGCCAATTCGATAACAACTTTTAAAAGAGAGGTAGACATTTACTTGGAGAGGACGGATTTGCGTGGTTATGGGGAGAGAGCCGGGGAATGGGATCGAGTTGCCCTTTTCAAAGAGCCGACACAGACTCGATGGGCCAAATAGCCTCCTTTCGTGCCGTAAGATTCTATGAGGTAGAGTGTACAAGGGAAGAGAGTGAGAGAAGGGGAGTGAGAGAGTAATGAGAGAGTGTGTGAGAAAAGGAGAAAGTGCCCTGAGGGAGGGGTTAGAGAGAATATCCTCCCCTTTCCCACTCTTCTGCTCCCCCCCCCTCTCTCTCTCTCTCCCCTCCTTTCTCTACCTCTCCCCCTGCCCCCTCTATCCACTCTCTATCTCACCCTCCTCACCCCTCTCTTCCCCTCCCCTGAGCTCTCCAGCCTCCCCATCTCCACCCTCCTCTATCTCCACACCCTCTCTTCTCCCCCCCGCCCCTTTTCTGATAAGTGATGAGGACATCATAAAAACAGTAAATGCATTTAATATAACAAACCTCTCCAAATAACGAAAAGGCACGATGACAGTGGGTGTTCTAAATAAAATAAATCCCTTTGTATGCCCACAGTGTTACTAAAAAAAATTCTGGTGATGACATAACTACATACGTTATGTAAGAGGCAGGAATGTAACCTGATCAAATCACAGGGTGGATTGGTCTACAGGTTTACTGCATAACAAAGGATTGAATTGTTAACTTAATAATACTTATTTACAATTTATGGTGTGATTCTTTTTTAAAGCAGTTCTGTCCAAGTCTGTGAAGCAGCTGAGTTGGTATCAGCACTTGTCTAGGTTACTGACATATGAGGAGGTTAACACTGACATTGACTAGTATAATGCCATTCGTCCCACTTGAATCAAAATAAGTCAAATAATAAAAATAATAAATAATAAAAAAAAATCAGGAAAGTACAGCAACACAGAAGACATTTAGTTGATGCGGGGATGGCCAACAATCATCTGTAATTCTAGGCAATTAGACTGTTATTGAACAGCCAGTGCTGAAGCCTGGAACATCGAACTGAGGTTGTTGTTTAACCTGATAATCGTTCTGTCCCTCCCCACCACCACACACACATTCACACAAGTTTATTGTGATTACCTCTTTGCAAACAGCTTGTTGGAGAGGAAGCATTATTCTTAAAACAGTGTGCACAGGATTTCAAGGCTAGGATATACTATATTCAGCATTCAGTATTTCTCAATTGGAGGACACAATTGTTGTTTCTCTATGGAAGGATATCTTCAAAGCTGTTGCCTTCAATGACTTTCTGAATGGTTCACTAAACTGTAACTCCACAAGACTTCCATTGCTCAGCAGCATGATCCAGACTAAATACAAAATCCTATGTTTGAGATTGGAAAGTTGTGCTGAGTTTATAACGTGTGAATTGCCAAGTCAGAACAAAGAACAAAAAGTCGGAGACAGAACGAATACATTCCCACAAACTGAAAAAGTAGGGCGTCCAAACCTCCCTGGATGTGTAAGGAAATTGGGACTAAAGTAAAACAAAAAAGGAGGCTTATGACAAATGTCACGCCCAAAAACAGAAGACAACCAAACAGAATATGGGAAGTGCAGGATAGAACTGAAAAAGGAAATTAGAGGGGCAAAAAGATTATACAAGAAAAGATTAGTGGGTAACATTCAAGAGAACCCTAAGGTATTTTACAAGCATATTCAAGAATAAAATGTTAGTTAAAGGTAGAATGGGGCCAATTAGGGACCAGGGAGGAAATCTTATTGTGGAGGCAGAGGGCATGGCTGATGTACCGAATGAGTACTTTGCATCTGTCTTCACAAAAGAGGATGTAGCTAATGCCATAGTACCGTAGGAGAAGGTAGAGGAAATGGATAAGTATAAGTAGAGAGGAAATACTTAAAAGGTTGACGGTGCTCAAGGTAGATAAGTCAGCCGGTCCGGATGGGATGCATCCCAGGTTACTAAGGGAAGTACAGGAGCAAATAGCAGAGGCTCTGGCTACAATCTTTCAATCTTCCTTGGACACAGGGGTGGTACCAGAGGACTGGAACGTTGCTAATGTTATTCCCCAGTACAAAAAGGGGGCAGAACAGCAAACCTGGGAATTACAGGCCAGTCAGTCTAACATCAGCAGTGAGGAAACTTCTAGAGGCTATAATCAGGGACTGAGCACCGAGACTGCCCTGATCAAAGTCTCTAACGACATTCTCAACATCTGTAACCAGGCCTCTCTCTGCCTCCTTGTCCTTCTCAACCTCTCAGCCACCATCGACACTGTCGACCATTTCATCCTCATCCTCTCCTCACTCCTCAATCTCCGTGGACCTGCCCTCGCCTGGTTCGATTCCTACCTCTCTCATAACCTACACTTTGTCGCCACCAATGGGTTCTCTTCAGGGCCCACACTGTCACCTGTGGCGTCCCCAGGACTCTGTCCTTGGCCCCTTACTTTTCAACATCTATATGCTCCCACTTGGTGACATCTTCCATAGACATCAATCAATCAATCAATCAATCAATCAATCAAAACTTACATTTATATAGCGTCTTTCACGTCGAGAGGACATCCCAAGGCACTGTACAGTTAGGTAACATGGGGTTAACTTCCACGTGTATGCGGATTACACCAAACTCTATCTCTCTGCCTCTACCCTCGACTCCAGGACTACCACTGTCCTGACAGACTGTCTGTCAGACATCAACTCCTGGATGACAGTTAACTTTCTACAGTTGAATGTGAACAAGACCGAGGCCCTACTGATTGGCTCGTGTCAGCACCTTCTTGCATCAGGCGCTGACTGCATCAACCTCCATGGTTGCGCACTCAAACTCACCAAGCCAGTCAGAAACTTAGGTGTCCTGTTCGACCCTCAGCTGTCTTTCCTCCCCCACATCTAATCAATGACTCGCTCTGCCTTTCCCCATCTCCGCAACATTGCACGACTCCGCCATTACTTCACCCCCAAAACCACTGAAACCCTCATCCACGTCTTCATTACATCCCGGCTCGATTATGCAAATACCCTGCTGGTCGGCCTTCCCAATTCCTCCCTCCCAGGATGCAGATAATCCAGAACTCTGCAGCCCGTGTCCTCTACCGTTCCAAACTCTGTGAACCCATCTCCCTCATCCTCACCTGACTCCATTGGCTCCCCATCAATGTGAGTACCAGGACCAGGATCCAATTCAAGATCCTGGTCCTCACAAACTCGCTGCACCCTAAGTCCATGACCTATCCCCTTATCAACCCGCCCGCCCCCTCCACGTTCCCCAACCTACCCATCCCATCATTGGCAGGCTAGCCTTCAGCCACTGTGCCCCCAACCTCTGGAACTCCATCCCGCAGTCCCTCCGCATCCATACATCACAGTACTTGACACTGTGTTCCAAGAATAATGCATCATTTAGGCTGCAACAAATCAGCTCTACGGAATTTTAAAAAATCATTGGAGATCTCAGTGAAACTTCATTACACATTACTGCGTCTCATGCGTCTCAGAACAAAGTACACAATAACAAAGCTGGGATTGCTATTCAGAACAAAGGCTGAAGGAATGTAGGCTGCAGATCTAGGTATGAGAAATTTATAGAAGTACAGTATGTACAGTAAAACCTTGTTTACCCGCTACCCAACCAAACGACATACTCAACCAACCAGTATCTCCCAATACAATTCACCATTTCAGCAACCGGATCTCATACCATAGCCACCCGGGACACTCGCGGTTTGCTCACTTTGCACATGCGTGGCACATGCAGGGCCAGCGCTACCTTTAGGCAAACTAGGCGATTGCCTAGGGAACCGGATCAACATATTAACAGCTGCAACTGTTGGGGGGACAGTATCTGAACTCCCGCCCCCTCTTGCTCTCTGTACACTGATTGGCTTACGGTCTGTACACTGATTGGCTAACGATCCCCACCAGTCACGTCAACCCGGCATCCCGTTGGTCGCCCTTCGCGTCAATCAAACAGGCGCCGTTCACGCCTCACCAACACGTGTTAGGTTGAGTTCACTTTTAACAGCCTGTCTTCAAGGCTACTCATGCTCTTTGCTATTGACCCAATCAATTAATAAAGTAACTTCACTTCCTTTTAAATAAAATAATAATTATACATATACAGTATATAGATATCTCGAAGCACGATAATAAATAAAGCAACCATTATCGGGAGTGGGGGAGGGGGGGGGAACGAAGGAAGCCATTCTTTACCGAACGCTGGAATGGTTTTATACCGATCATTTTACCGAGTGTGCTGGAATGCTTTATTGGTAAGTATTTTACAATATTATTATTATTTAGTCAATTATTAATATGGTATGTTTTAAAATAAGTAAAAAAATAAATTGTTGGATTTTCGAATATCCGGCATATTTGATTAATCGGCACCGGTCAGGTCCTGAATGTGCCAGATAACGAAGGTTTTACTGTATACTGTATAGGGATCATTAAAGCCATAGAGTCAGTGATAAGGAGAACAATAAGGCTCCATCCCAATTATTAGAGAGCTGTGAGCAACGATAGAGGTCAGCTTGAAAGAAGGTGTCTCATCCTCTGTCTAATTTATTTATTATTGCTCATAGCTCTCCAATATTGTATATACTCTGTATAAACAATATATTAAATGGTCTTCAGTTATATTGACATTTAGGTGAAGGTAACCTGGGATTATTCAGGACCACTTATCTCCTACAGCAATAGTTCTGGAAGTGGCAGGATGGCGCTGATGGTCATTGTGGCCATCAAAGCAACAGCTAGGGGAAGCGCATAGAGAGAACTGTGAATAGAGTACAATTAGTCCTCGCTTAATGTTGTAGTTGTGTTCTTGAAAAGTGCGATTTTAAGCGAAACGACATGAAGCGTACACATTTTTCCCATAAAAATTAATGTACAAACTGGAGTTAGTTTTTTTTGGACATTTTTCGTCAAACTTTGCTTAAAAAAAATTATCGGTTGAAATACAAGTACATTCATAAAT
Organism: Hydrolagus colliei; assembly: GCA_035084275.1. Lineage (NCBI taxonomy): Eukaryota > Metazoa > Chordata > Chondrichthyes > Chimaeriformes > Chimaeridae > Hydrolagus > Hydrolagus colliei. The sequence continues at coordinate 11,593,927 of CM068743.1, forward strand.
ATAATTTTTTTTTAATAACACTCATGGCATCACAATATCTAATTTCAAGAGAGTAATAGTTTTCCATCACCCAGAGGATCGAATTCAAGATCCTTGTCCTCACTTTCAAGGCCATTCAGGGCCTTGCCCCGCCTATCTCTCCGACCTATTGTCTCCCTACCAGCCTGCCCACCTCCTTCGTTCAGCAGACTCAAGCCTGCTCCACGTCCACCACCCAACCATCGGCGGCTGGACTTCCAGCCTCTCTGCTGCCACACTGTGGAACTCCATCCCGCAGCCCCTCCCCTTGCTTCCTCCCTTTCCTCCTTCAAGGTCAGTCTCAAGACCTTCCTCTTTGACCACGCCTTTGATTACCCCACTAACTCTTCCCCCTCTTCCACTCTCCTTCCCCCTACTTCGAGCCTCCCCCTACACCCCTCCCCCCACCCATGCTCGGATCCTGACCAGACTGTTCTGCGCTTTGGGATGTCCTCCTGACGTGAAAGCGTGAAGGCGCTATATAAGTGCAATTTTGTTGTTGTTGTTCCTGGTATTTTTACTACCAGACTGAGCATTTTTGACTCATGTTTATAGAGGATTGCACAAATAAATCACGATTACAAAAAATTACCGATCTCCCACCTGCGAATAAACATAAAATGACGACATTAAGACTGTGGATGGACACTGCATCACAATACTGGACAGTGGCCTACGCTACTCAAACTACAGTAGTTCATTTCCACCCGCTGGCAAACGACATAATAGCGAACGTCATGGTGTTAAATGGATACATGTTCCCTATGTATCAGCAATGTAATAACGGAACAATGTTGACCGAAGCAACATTAAGCATGGTCTACCTGTACTGGGAATATAACCACGCAATATGGTCCTATTGCTGAAGATTCACATCTCCCACTGGACGAGTCATTGTTTGATGAGTTGGAGTACATGTTCTGACTGTGGTCTGCAGAGTGGTAACAAAGCACTCATACACTTTGCTTGTAGTTGCTTTTCATAATACTACTCTGGGAAGTTCCTGGTACCTTCCACCTTCCTGGTGAAAGTTTAAATGCTGTTTTCAGCTGTCAAGTTGTCACTGCCTTTCGTGAGGGAGGGAGAGGCAAGCAAGTTTTCTCTGTAGTTGAGATAGTCCCATTGTGATATGCCTGTCAAAATGGGAGTGAAACTCTATCAGTGGTAGACTATGATGGAATCCTCGATAGACTCGGTGAGTTGGTCCCCGCACTCCAGAGCACTGACGATGCCAGCTTCCGAGCTCATCATTGGAATCCGGAGAAGTAGTTATTTCACTGCTAACCCTGCGATCAAACAACTCAATGTTGCTCATTTTAATGTTAATTAAAATGGTAATTTTAAATGGATAAGTAGCAGCAAGCTTACCAGTGCCACAGACTGGTAAACTGCATAGATTTAGCTGATCCAATTCCAGCAGTACTGTCAGCAGTTTCTGTTTGGTTTCTGTCAGCTTGTGTGTTCTCCAGGCATAGCGAGGGAGAGTTGTCCACTTTCAGCAGCTGTAATTAGAGACACTTACACAGGGCGGCAAGAGATTTCTGAGTGTATGTTGGATTCCCAGCTGTCAAAATCAAATTCTTCTCATTTTTGATGCTGGTCATAATCAGATTTGACTCCATTGAAAAGGGGTAATATGTGTAGTACTTTTTTTTAATAGGAGCTGTTACCCTGAATGGACTGCTGTGTGTAGGGGGTGGGGGTCGAATCAATTGTGGAAAAGATAGACAAGATACTTTTCTAATCATGGTTCTCTCCTGAGGCTTAATAATTCTGCAGTCCAAGGCATGTTGATCTGTGATCACAGCTTACATAATATAAATTCAATAGAAGAAGCAACCCTGTGGAATTCCACTCATCACTGCCCCAAACAAGAGTCTTATTCAGTCTTTATCACCTTCAGCGTTCTAATGTCAAGTCAGGTTTCACTACTGCTGCCTAATTGTTGTTCCTTTCATGGGATCCTCCTACATCCCTACTCTCCAGCTATCACCCCATCTCCAACACCCCATTCCTCTCCCAAGGCCCTGGAGCGAGTTGTTGCTTCCCAGCTTCGCTCCTTCCTCTCCACAGCACAGAGACTGCCCTGATCAAAGTCTCTAACGACATTCTAAACATCTGTGACCAGGGATCTCTCTGCCTCCTTGTCCTCCTTGACCTCTCCCGCCACCTTCGACACTGTCATCCATTCCATCCTCCTACACCACCTCTCCTCCCTCCTCAATATCTGCAGACCTGCCTTTGCCTGGTTCGACTCCTACCTCCCTCATTGCCTACACTCTATTGCCACCAACGCTTTCTCTTCCAGCCCCTGCACTGTCACCTGTGGCGTCCCCCGGGGCTCTCTTCTTGGCCCCTTACTTTTCAACATCTACGTGCTCCCACTTGGTGATATCATCCGCATACATGAGGTTAACTTCCACATGTATGAGGATGACACCCAACTCTATCTCTCTGCCTCTACCCTCGACTCAAGGACTACCACTGCCCTGACAGACTGTCTGTTAGACAGTCAAGTCCTGAATGAGAGCTAACTTCCTACAGTTGAATGTCAACAAGATCGAAGCCCTACTGATTGGCTCACGCAAGCGCCTTCTTGCATCAGGCGCTGGCTGCATCAACCTCCATGGTTGCGTACTCAACCTCACCAAGGCCAGTCAGGATCCTAGGTGTCTTATTCGACCCTAAACATTCTTTCCTCCCTCACATCCAAGCAATGACTCGCTCTGCCTTTCCCCATCTCTGCAACATTGCCCAACTCCGCCACTACCTCACCCCTATAGGCAATGAAACCCTCATCCATGTCTTCATTACATCTCGGCTCGATTATGCAAATGCCCTGCTGGATGGCCTTCCCAATTCCTCCCTCCACAGCCTGCAGATAATCCAGAACTCTACGGCCCATGTCCTCAACCATTCCAAACTCCGTGAACCCATCTCCTCCATCCTCGCCCGACTCACATTTGAAGCCCTCCACAAACTCGCCGCAGTCTAAATCCGTAACCTCCTATCCCCTTACCAACCTACCCGCCCCTTCTGCTCAGCAGGCTCTGGCCTCCTCCACATCCCCCAACCCACCCGCCCCATCATTGGCAGGCGAGCCTTCAGCCATTGTGCCCCCAACCTCTGGAACTCCATCCCACAGTCCCTCCGCCTTGCCCCCTCCCTGGCCTCATTCAAGACTCGCCTCAAGACTCTCCTCTTCGATAGACCCATCTGCAACTCCTTCCCCCCACTCACCCCCCATCCTCAGCCCGGGTCTGAATCAGTAACTGTCCAGTGCCTTGGGATGTCCTCCTGACATGAAAGGCGCTGTACAAATGTAATTTTGTTGTTGTTGTTGAATGCATTGTTGCCAAGCAACACTGCGCTCACCTCTCCTCCCACTTGCTTTTCGAACCCCTCCAGTCCAGTTTCCTCCCTGCCCATAGTACAGAAATTGCGCTTGTGGAAGTCACAAGCAATGTCCTCATTATCTGTGACCAGGGTTCCCGCTGCCTTCTTATCCTCCTGGACACAGTCGACCATGCCATCCTCCTCCATGAGTCCTACCTCATAAACCGCCAGCAGTACATCGCCACAAATGGCTTTTCCTCCCCCTCTCACCTGGTTACCTGTGGAGTACCCCAAGGATCCATCCTTGGCCCCCTCCTCTTCCTAATCTATATGCTCCCTCTTGGTGATGTCATCCGCAGACATGGGTTATACTTACACATGTATGCGGTTGACACCCAAATTTTTCCACCTCACTTTGCGACCCGCCCAGTCCTCTGATGTCCTGTCAGCCTGCCTGTCAGACATCAGGAGCTGGATGAGCGCGAATTTCCTGTAGCTGGATGTTGACAAGACGGAAGCCATACTCTTTCGCTCTCATGATCGTCTTCATTCACACAGCTCTCACCTTCCCGGTCTGCCCCTAAAACTCTCTGAACCTGTACGCCACCTTGGCCTCAGGTTCCCCCAACAGTCCTTCCTCCCCCACATTCAGTCCCTCACCAGCACCGCTTTTTTCCACCCCCGACGTATTGCCCATCTCTGGCAATATCTTGCCCCAAAAGCCAATGAAATTCTGGTCTATGTCTTTGTCACCTCTCAGCTGGACTACGCAAATGCACTCCTCACTGAACTCCTCCACCCCCATTCTCACCCACACCAAACTTTTCTCCCCCATTACCCCAGTCCTTGTCAGACTTCCCTGGCTCCCTGTCCCAGAGAAGATCAATTTCAAGATCCTCACTCTTGTCTTCAAATCTCTCCATTCCTCTCCACCCCCCTGCCTCTCTGACCTCTCTCCCCAAAACAGCACCTGTCCTTTGCTCCTCTGGTTCTGGTCTCCTCCTTGTCCCCCGAATCCTCCGCTCCACCATTGGCGGCCGTGCCTCCAGCCACTACACCCCGAAGCTCTAAAACTGCCTTCCTCGCTCCCTCCACCTTGCCCTCTCCCTGGCCTCTTTCAAGTCTTGTCTCAAGTCTCTCCTCTTCGATGGACCCATTGGCAACTCCTAATCCTCCCCTTCTCTACCCCCCGCCTCTCCCCCACCTCCCCCCCATCCTCAGCTCAGGTCTGAGGCAGTAACTGTCCAGCACCTTGGGACGTCCTCCTGACGTGAAAGACACTATACAAGTGTAATTTTGTTGTTGTTGGACTTTTACTATCTTTAAAGGGTTCCAATGCAAAATTTTAATCAAATACTTCTGCAGGTCCATCTCTTTTACACTTCTCGTTTGTCTCCAGAGAAAATTAGTAGTGTTTTTAAAAGAATATTCTTTCGGTTCTGATTCTGGACTCTGATACCTCATATATTGAGTTATCCAGAGTCCAAGAACACACAACAACATGGTTCAGAACTCTAGGTACTGACTTTGAAGGCATGTTGTTCTTGAAACCCATGAAAGTGGGTGCAAGGGCAGAATGAGTAGAACAAGGGCCAAGCGAAGAATGAGCAGAGAGGATGCAGTCAGAGCAGAGTGAGAGCAGAGTGAGCAGAATGAAGAGTAGAGCGATGGTGCAGTAAGAGGGAAAAATAAGCAGCACCAGGGGAATTGTGCAAGGAAGGGAAAAATGCAATTTCTGCTTCTGCACACAGTTCTCCATGAATTGGGGCTATAAACAAAACAATTGAAGTCCCAAATTTGTTCCATTTGCAGAATCCTGAAATTGGACGGTTGTTTTTCAGTGTCTAATAAACCCATAACATAATGATTTTGTATAGAGGATAGCGGGTCAGTTAATATGTTAAGGACGCAACATAATTGTCTTAGAAGTGTTGAAAACTACAGTAAAAGCCTGTTTAGCCATGTCCCGATCAACCGTAACTTCCGTATAACTGGCACCTCAAAAAAAAGGTCCCCATTTGAATAACTGGATCTTATCTGGCACAATTGCGGTGGCGCATTTAATGAGTCGATTGTCACAGGAGAGTACAGTACGATTGGTTCTGAATGCTGCCGGTAGTGCACTTCCGGTTTTTGGTCTTAAAGGGGCAATGTTTTTTCTCTCCCTCTCCGTTTTTGTTTTTCTTTCTCTCTCTCCCTCTCCTTCCTTCCTCTTTATCTCTCCCTTTCTCTTTCTATCTCTTTCCCCTTTCTTTCTTTCCCTCTCTCTCTGATGGACACTACATTGCCTGTGTAGCCTGATGGTATCGTGGGTTTATACACTTTGTGGTGGGGGTGGGGTGGGAGAAGGAGAAAGAGGCAGGGAGAGAGAGAGGGTGGGTGGGGGGAAGAGAGGGAATGAGGGTGGAGGGAGAAAGAGAGGAGGGGGAGAGAGAGAGAGGAGTGGGAGAGATAGAGAGAGATGGAGAGGAGGGGACAGAGAGAGGGGGTGAGTTGATTAATTTAGATGGAAAATGAGAAGAGTGGAGGGGGGTTGGGTTTGGAGCCATTGAGGTGCTAGACTGACTGAATGTGTGTGTGTGAAAAAGAGAGAAAGGGAAGGAGGGAGAGAAAGAAAGGAAAAATCGACATTACCCCTTCAAAAAAAACTCTTCCATCCGCCATTGCAGAGGTTTGCTTTGTGATTGTGTGCTGTGTTTATTGACTGTAATTGATATGTATTGCTTTATTGGTAAGTATCCATACAATATTCTGTTATTATTTAGTCTATTATTAATATGGTATGTTTAAAAAAAAGTTTTTTTTTTTGTGTTGGGTTTTCGGCAGCTGGCCGCTCGAATATCCAGCATACGGTTTAACCGGCATTGGCCAGGTCCTGGGGGTGCTGAATAAATGGGCTTTTACTGTATAACGAACATATCATTCCCCAAGGCTATTCACTGGCAGTTGGTCAGAGAAGCCAGCGAGACGTCATTGCCTTGTGAACAATGTTGCCGTCACTCTCACAAAGACTCTTTCATTTACCTGTATTGTTTTATTTAAGTATATTTATTAACTTATTGCATTAAAACTAGTTTGAAATATTGCAGCAATGTTTCATTTATTTGAATTATTGTGGTTAGCTCCTGAGTTTGTTTGAGTTATTGCAGTCAATGTCCAAATTGAAGTTATTATTGAATGCAATTTACTGCAATGGTTAATTTGTTTGAATTATTGCGGTCCTGAGTTTTATCTGAATTTATCGCAGAAGCTGTGTTTTGCCACTGTTGTTTGTGGGTCAGCAGTACATTGTTGGCTGGAGCTTGAATGAATAGAGCTGGGAAATGGTAAATGGGATGCTCCTGAGCAACTCCTATCAAATGTCCCTGTTTTAGTGCCAGACTTCTGTGCAGTTGAATTTTAGGAATAATTTTATTTTGCAGAAATTGCAGGCTCTCTTGATAGAGTGTATAAAGAATGGGTGTAACTGGCACTAGGCATCATCTTGTGCTGAGGAGCATAAAGGAGTCATACTCACCTGCACTTTCAATAATGATAATTAACTATCAGCCAGTAGAGAAATACGATTCCTGTTGTGATAAAGAATGGATTTATTGCTGTTAAAGTACTGTAGGAAAACACCTGAGAAATGTGGAACCCATACAACTGCAGCAGAGATTCAGCTCCTGTTCATTGATGGATTATCGTGTCAGTGGAAATGGGGTTAACATTTCTATTTTTAAAACCCCGCTCACACAACATCCATTTAGTGAATTGGTCTAGAGGCTGTGTTTTCATCATGTAGGTAGATCCCATTTCAGAAAACCCATTATAGATAATCTCCAAGCCTAATCGCACTAAACTGATTGGACAAGTTTCAGAGTTCCGTTTGAATACTTGAAAAAAACTATTTTTTTAAACAATCAATTCGTAACAAGTTTACAATCATACCAGGTTATTCTGAACGAAAGATGTTGTAACTGACAGAGCAGAAAATGTGCGGCGATTACTCATAGGACAAGTGGATAGATGTGACATAAATTTATTTTGATGTGAATAAAAAGCTTCTAAGCAGACTTGCATTAGCTGATGTGTTGGAGATCATGTTGTTCTTTATAGTGTTTACTTGATTCTTTGGCGAAGATTGATGTTCAGAGATAATTAATTTAGCACAAATTGATGATACTATACAAACACACTAGAGCTGGATTCTTAATGTCAGTACCATAAATTGGTAAATTTTTTCCTTTATCCCTATAGTTTACTCCTTAGATATCTATCTATTGGTGTCCATGAAAGGCTATGTTTCAGAGAGCACCTTTTCAGGATATATAAACAACAACAACAACAACAAAATTCCATTTATAGAGCGCCTTTCATGTCGGGAGGACATCCCAAAGCGTTGAACAGTCAGGTCGGGATCCAAGCAGCGAGGGAAGGGTCAGGGTAGGGGGAAGGAGAGTAGGAGAGGTGGAAGAGTTAGGAGGGGAGCAGAAGGCACGGTCAAAGAGGAAGGTCTTGAGACCGGCCTTGAAGGAGAAAAGAGAGGAAGTGAGGCGAGGGGATTGTGGGATGGAGTTCCACAGTGTGGGAGCAGAGAGGCTGAAAGCCCGGCCAGCGATGGTGGGACGGTTAGGGCGGTGGACGCGGAGGGTGTCCCCTCCGCCTGCTGGGCGGAGGGGACGGGTGGGCTGGTAGGGAGACAGCAGGTCAGAGAGATAGGCGGGGGCAAGGCCGTGAATTGGCTTGAAGGTGAGGACGAGGATCTTTATTCGATCCTCTGGGGGATGGGGAGCCAGTGGAGATGGGCGAGGGTGGGAGTGATGTGGTCGCGGAGCCTGTTGCGGAAGAGTACATGAGCTACAGAGTTTTGAATGATCTGCAGCCTGTGAAGGGAGGAGCTAGGAAGGCCAATGAGGAGAGAGTTCCCGTAGTCAAGCCTGCTAATGATAAAGGCGTGGATGAGAGTTTTGGTGGCATGGGTGGGGGGTAAAGTAATGGCGGAGTCTGGAAATATTGCGGAGGTGGTGGAAGGCTATACCGGTCATGGAGCGGATGTAAGGGAGGAAGGACAGTTCGGAGTCAAACAAGACGCTCAGATTCCTGACTGGCTTCAAGAGGTGGAGAGAGCAGCCTTGGATGCTGATGTTGTCAGCACCTGAGGTGCGGAGGCGTTGACATGAGCCATTCAGGAAGGCCTCCGTCTTGTTGACATTGAGCTGGAGGAAATTGACCCTCGTCCAGGACTCAATGTCAGACAGACACGCAGTCAGAATGCCAGTACAATAACAAAATTGCACTTATATAGCGCCTTTCACGCCAGAAGGTCGTCCCAAAGCACTGAACAGTCAGGTCGGGACCCGAGCGGGGGTGGTGGGGGGTTGGGGTAGGGGGAAGGAGAGGAAGAAGAGTTAGTGGGGGAGCCGAAGGCACGGTCGAAGAGGAAGGTCTTGCGACCGGCCTTGAAGGAAGAAAGGGAGGAAGCAAGGTGGAGGGGCTGCGGGCTGGAGTTCCACAGTGTGGGAGCAGAGAGGCTGAAAGCCCGACCGCCGATGGTTGGGCAGTTAGGGCGGTGGACGCAGAGCAGGCCTGAGACTGCTGAGCTGATGGGTCGGGCGGGCTGATAGAGAGACAGCAGGTCAGAGAGATAGGCAGGGGCAAGGCCATGAATGGCCTTGAAAGTGAGGACGAGGATCTTGAATTCGGTCTTCTGGGGGATGAGAAGCCAGTGGAGACCAGCAAGGGTGGGAATGATGTGGTCGTGAAGTCAGTAGTCCTGGAGTGAAGGATGGACGTAGAAAGGTAGAATTGGGTGTCATCCGCATACATGTGAAAGTTTACCCCATGTCTGCAGATCATGTCACCCACAGGGATAAAATGCTAAATATGAGATAGGATGGGAGAGCAAACCCAGAAAAATACTTTCAGATACATCACAGCATCAGGACAAAAGGGCACAAGTTCAGGTTCTGAAGAGCAAGAAGGGCACCAGAAAGTATAAATAATAATATTAATCCTTGCATTTAATATAGCACCTTGTCACCTTGTTGGTCTCAATACGCTCACAGAATATATTGTACAGTGGATTAACCGTGTATTTTGTGAGCAAAATACAGTGTTCTCTCTGCCTGAGCTTCTCGACCTCTTTTCGTGCGGACCTGGTTTCTCTTCCGGGCCCGCACTGTCACCTGTGGAGTCCCCCGGGGCTCTGTCCTTGGCCCCCTACTTTTCAACATCTATATGTTCCTGCTTGGTTACATCATCCGCAGACATGGAGTTAACTTCCACATGTATGCGGGCGACACGCAACTCTATCGCTGTGCCTCTCCCCTCGACTCCAGGACTATCATTGTCCTGACAGACTGTCTTTTAGACAGGCAAGTCCTGGATGAGACCTAACTTTCTACAGTTGAATGTCAACAAGACCGAGGCCCTACTGATTGGCTCGCGCACTCAACCTCACCAAGCCAGTCAGGAACCTAGGTGTCTTGTTTGACCCTCAACTGTCTTTCCTCCCTCAAATCCAAGCAATGACTCGCTCTGCCTTTCCCCACCTAGAATCATAGAATCTTACGGCACAAAAGGAGAACATTCGGCCCACCGAGTCTTTAATTCACTCCCCAGCTCTCTCCCCATAACCACGCAAACCCGTCGTCCTCCCCAAATAAATGTCTACCTCTCTTTTAAAAGTTGTTATCGAATCGGCCTCCACCACCTTTTCAGGCAATGTATTCCAGATGCGAACAACTTGCTGAGTGAATACATTTCTCCTCACCTCCACTCTGCTTCTTTTTGAAACTATTTAAAATCTGTGACCACGAGACACTGACACGCCCAGCAGTGGAAACAGTTTTTCCTTGTTTACTCTGTCGAATCCCCTCATGATCTTAAAAACCTCTATTAGGTCTCCTCGTAACCTTCTCTGTTCCAATGAGAATAAACCTAGCCTCTCTAGCCTTTCCTGATAGTTGAACTCCCTCATTCCTGGTACCATCCTAGTGAATCTCCTCTGCACCCTTTCCAATGCCTTAACATCCTTCCTAAAGTGTGGTGACCAGAATTGAACACAGTACTCTAGCTGAGGCCTAACCAAAGTTTCATAGAGGTTAGTCAGAACTTCCTGAATTTTGTACTCTATGCTCCTATTTATAAAGCCTAGTATCCCGTATGCTTTTTTAATAGCCTTGTCTACCTGTCCTGCCACCTTCAAAGAATTACCTACACAAACCCCTAGGTCTCTGTTTCTTCACACCCCTTAAAATTGTACTACCTCACGTATATTGCCTCCCCTCATTTCTCCTCCCAAAATGCATCACCTCACATTTCTCTACATTAAATTTCATCTGCCATGTGTCTGCCCATTTTACCATTCGGTCTATATCTTCTTGCAAATGACTACTAGCCTCCTCACTATTTACTATTTTTTCTAACTTCGTGTCATCTGCAAACTGCAAACTGTCATTTGCACCTCCGCAACATTTCCCGACTCCGCCACTACCTCACCCCCAAAGCTGCTGAATCCCTCATCCATGCGTTCATTACATCCCGGCTCAATTATGCTCATGTCTTGCTGGTCGGCCTTCCGAATTCCTCCCTCGATAGGCTGCAGATAATCTAGAACACTGCGGCTGGTGTCCTCTACCGTTCCAAACTCCGTGACCCCATCTCCCCCACCATTGCCCGAATCCATTGACTCCCCATCATCCAGAGGATCCAATTCAAGATCCTGGTCCTCACATTTAAAGCCCTCCACAAACCTCGCCCCAACCTACATCCATAACCTCCATGGTAAGGTTGTCCCCTTACCAACCCGCCTGCCTCCTCCGCTCAGCAGGCTCTGACCTGCTCCACATCCCCCGACCCACCCACCCAACCATTGGCGGGTGAGCCTTCAGCTACTCTGCCCCCAACCTCTGGAACTCCATCCCAAAGTCCCTCCGCCTTGCTACCTCCATAGCCTCCTTCAAGTCTCACTTCAAGACTCTCCTTTTCGATGGATCCATCGACAACTCTTTCCCCCCATACACACCCCCCGTCCTCAGCTTGGGCCTGAAGCAGTAACTGTCCAGCGCCTTGGGACTTCCTCCTGACATGAAAGGCGCTATACAAATGTAATTTTGTTGTTGTTGTAGTTCATTGTGCATAGCAGTGTCCCATGTTGTGCATGTTGTGCAAAATGCAAGCAGCAGAGTTCAGGATGATCTGGTGATCATTGAGGGTAGAGCTGAATAAGCCAGCAAAGTAGGCATTGAAGAAGTCAAATCTAGAAATGATAAAAGTATAGGTGATGGTTTTGGCTGTGTTGCGGAGAAATAGAATAGGTGGAGGAGGCAGGCAATATTGCAGAGATGGAGGAAGGATGGTTCAAGCCATAACGCTAGACACGTTTAAGAAACAGCTTTGTGCTATAATAGCATTACATTAGAGTGGGTATTCTGTAAGGATTTGATCAAATTACCAAAATACTTTTTTCATCTGAACCTATCTTGAGATCATTCATTTCAATTTAAGATGTAATGTTGTACTGAACCCCATTAAGGTTAGTGCACCCCGAGTTTGATAGCTCCCCTGGTGATCCCCATAAATTGCAGCCAATTTAAATCCCCAAAATATGAAGCATTAGCAATGTGCCGAAATGTGAATGGATTACATTGACATGAGACTGGACTGAGTTATTTCTATTTTTAAATAACCTAGGCAGTAAATAGAACTTCAGCTTCTTTGTGTCAGAAGATAGTATAGTATTGCACAGTTAAGTAATAAGTGGTTGTAAACAAAAGTGACAATGTGAATTTAATTGTTTTATGAGTGAAATGGACATACAGTGCAGCAGATTGGATTCGGGGATTGGGAAGGTAACCGTAAGCGCGGTTGAAGAGAATGGTCTTCAAGCGCGATCTTAAGATGGGAAAAGAGGGGGTTCCAAAGTTTTGCGGCATGATAAAGTGTCAGAAAGTGCAATTTGAGCTGTAGAATTGCAGAACTGCCTCCACATATGTTAATTTAACTGTTATCCTCCTCGTTTCAGATGAGGTGATGGTAACAGTATATTCAGCCTCTTCGTGACGCCTAGTGTGTGTATGCCTTAAAATAGTTTATATGTAAGTGGGCGCTTCCTGTACGTTGGCGGCTCTGGCTTCACATTCACAAGTGAAGATCCGTATGTAAAAGGCGTGGAGGCTTCAGGGCATTATTAGCATTGTGTAATTGTGCTGCTTTGCTGTATCTGGTGTAAATGTCATGTGATTATCACTGTACAAACAATTCCCTGCAGATAGAACCATGCTACCCCCCCACCCCCCCCACTGCCTCTCCCCCTCCCCAACCCTGTTTCATTACAGCCTATAAGAAAAAAATGCAGTGTTTTTGTTGAGGAGGTTGGATAACCTATTTCAATTTGCTGGTATAACAGGGCTAAAGCATCACTTCAATGTGATCCCAGCCTGCACTCCCTTTGCCGTTGCTCACCTTAAATGTTTTGCAAAATGAATGAACCCATAGGAACCATTAAGAAAAGCTAGGAAGCATTTTCTGGTGGCGATGGGAGCAGTAAAGCTTCCTCAGGTTGTGCTGTAGTTTGCCCATTGTGCCTGCTGAGGGATGTGGACTTTTGATGCGTTACAACTGCAATCTCCTGGAGGCTGATTTATGTTGTACTGCATGAACTGTTAGATCAGCCCTGTCAGTCTATCTGGCTTATTTCCATTGGAACAAACTGCTCTTGCATTGTCTTTATTAAATTTAACAAATACGTTCGAGTTTATAGTAAGATATATTAGCATGAGATGGTACCTAGCATACAACCTATTGCATAGTCTGTTCTGATTGTCAGTAGTTTGCCATTGTTGACATAAACATATGAGCAGCTGCCCCTAGGCATAGCATAACAGGGAAACATCTAGGACAAGCAGAATGGATAGTTTTACTCTCTGCCATTGTGTTCACGGTTTGACATGAAGCACGTGTTGATACTGTACCCCGTCGTTGAGCATTTCTGCGGGTTGATTACTTTTAGAGATAATTCACAAGCAGCTTGTGACTCCTTTGAAAGCTGCCTTTACAGCAGTGCACACACTGTTCATCCCAGAGACTGTCCTTCAACCGTTGACTGAAACAAGCCATACACCTGCGGGAACCTATACTCACCTCAGCCAGTTTCAATGAAAATGCAAGGAAGCAGCTAACACTATCATGTTCCCTAAGGCTTAAACAAAGAACCATTAGATTAGGCTATATATCCTTCAGACACCTTGATCCTTACTGCTGTGATCCAGGTCATTGAGTTCAGATCTCTCTCCAATGTCCAAGTTGGTTCACTGAAATTGATTGTATGAGGGCCTAAGAGTAGAAAGAAATGGGCTTCACTAGAAGCAATAAAAATACACAATAGAAGTTCAGATTGTAAAGTCCCTGACTGATCTAGTGCTATATTATTATTCTGTCAGGCAGTGAGCGGTCACTGAACAATTTCAGGGTCAGAAGAACGACTTTGAGGCCGAGTAACATGTATGTTGTCTTGTGATTGAGGTGCCCTTGTTTAAGTTGCTAGCTATGGATTCTCTGGAGCTGGAGGAAAGATTAGTGGAGCAACTGGAAAGGAGACGTTTGTTATCATGTAAAATGGTCTTGTCAAAAATGTGACTTTGCTGTAAACAGTCACTGGCTCCCTAACATTTTAGGGGATTTTATGTCTACTAGTATTTAGTTGTATTCTGCTCAGTTTTCTAACATTTTAAAACAAGTGAACCAGTGAAAACTTGTCAAGGCACTTGTTTAATTTGCTGAAAATCTTGCAAATATTTGCCTCAATGTGCTTTTTTTTAAAGGATGCTGTACAGTAATAATGTTAATAATTCTTGCATTTGATATAGCACTTTGCATGTCTTAAAACCATAGCATCTTACGGCACAAAAGGTGGCCATTCGGCCCATCGAATCTGTGCCGGCACTTTATAAAGAGCAACTTAGTCCCACTCCCCAGCTCTCTCCCCATAATCGCGCAAACCCATCTTCCCCAAATAAATGTCTATCTCTCTTTTAAAAGTTGTTATCGAATCGGCCTCCACCACCTTTTCAGGCAATGCATTCCAGACTTGAACTTGCTTAACCCAACTTGAGAAAAAAATTCTCATCACTTCCCCTCTGCTTCTTTTTGAAACTATTTTAAATCTGTGACCACGAATCACTGATACACCCATCAGTGGAAACAGTTTTTCCCTATTTACTCTGTCGAATCCCCTCATGACCTTAAAAACCTCTATTAGGTCTCCTCGTAACCTTCTCTGTTCCAATGAGAATAAACCTAGCCTCTCTAGCCTTTCCTGATAGTTGAACTCCCTCATTCCTGGTACCATCCTAGTGAATCTCCTCTGCGCCCTTTCCAATGCCTTAACATCCTTCCTAAAGTGTGGTGACCAGAATTGAACACAGTACTCTAGCTGAGGCCTAACCAAAGTTTCATAGAGGTTAGTCAGAACTTCCTGAATTTTGTACTCTATGCTCCTATTTATAAAGCCTAGTATCCCGTATGCTTTTTTAATAGCCTTGTCTACCTGTCCTGCCACCTTCAAAGAATTACCTACACAAACCCCTAGGTCTCTGTTTCTTCACACCCCTTAAAATTGTACTACCTCACGTATATTGCCTCCCCTCATTTCTTCTCCCAAAATGCATCACCTCACGTTTCTCTACATAAAATTTCATCTGCCATGTGTCTGCCCATTTTACCATTCGGTCTATATCTTCTTGCAAATGACTACTAGCCTCCTCACTATTTACTATTTTTCCTAACTTCGTGTCATCTGCAAACTGTTATCTGCACCTCCGCAACATTTCCCGACTCCGCCACTACCTCACCCCCAAAGCCGCTGAAAACCTCATCCATGCGTTCATTACATCCCGGCTCAATTATGTAAATGCCTTGTTGGTCGGCCTTCCCAATTCCTCCCCCCACAGGCTGCAGATAATCTAGAACTCTGCGGCCCATGTGCTGCATCGTTTCCTGCAAACTTTGAAATGGTACTCCCTATACCCAAGTCCAGATCATTAATATAAATTAAAAAGAGGAATCCCAATACCGATCCCTGGGGAATGCCACTGTACACTTCCCTCCAGTCAGGAAAACAGCCGTTCACCACAACTCTAGATGTCCTCTAGACATCTCGGTTGCCATTTGAAGGTTTGCTCTCAGGGAAAAGAAGAATTGATTTTTAAATGAAGCATTAATTATTTAAATTGTTTTTATTGATTAGGAAACTAAACAGCTTCGCCTCTAATGTACAGTTTACAAGTCTATTTCAATACCAAATCATTCTGTATGTAATTCAGCAAACAAAACAGCAGAGAGATGAGGTGTAATGCATGAGTAATTTGCTCACAGTTCATTTAACTATTCCGGCAACGTGTCTCCTATTCCTTGAATTTCTCTCTCATTCCTGAGCATCCTCGTGGGCTGCTCAACACCCCACTTCACTTCTGATTACAGCCAGCACTTAATGAAAGCACCACAGGCGCTGGTCATATATTTATTGCACATGAAGGAGAGAGGATTCCCTCAGGACTCGGAACTGTTGGGAGATCTGACCTGTGCTTGTGGAGGAGACATCGCAGTTGTAGTTAGAGTGTATGTGTGTGTGTGTGTGTGCGTTCAGCTCACTTTGTGTGGGGGTGTATCTGTGTGTGTTCAGTTCTCTGTGTGTTCAGCTCTATATGTGTTCAGCTCTGTATGTGTGTGTTCAGTTCTCTGTGTGTTCAGCTCCGTGTGTGTGCGTGTGTGTTCAGCTCTGTGTGTGTGTATGTGTGTTCAGCAGATTGCTTTGGCACTTTAGAGCACGGTCAGAAAAGGTCACCAGAAGTCAATCAGGATTGTTTCGCCTCATCTCTTTGTGCTGCTGTTTGGTGTTAATCCTGTCGGCTAGTGATGGCAGATTCTACACACATACAACAACATGTGTTGTTTGCTCCTGGCCACAGAGAAGAAGGCTCAGTTCAAGTCCAAAGTGGGGGCAGGCCCAAAAAGAGAACCATTTACCTTGTGAGGATGAAACCGTCGAAGGAGCCAGCTAATCACAACGTTTCCTTCATGATCCAGTGTCACATTGGCAAAGAAATCAAGCATATTTGCAGCAATTGTAGTCGCGGGGAAGCAGCGAGAGATGGTAAGGTCTTTTTTGGGGGGAGGAATTGTTTTTTTGTTTAAAAAAAAAAGCTTGCCTTTCCTTTCCACTCAGAGTTGGCAAATTTCAGGAAATCGTTTCTCTAAAATAAAATTAATTTAGTGGGAAGCTGAACTTGTCAATTCGTCAGAAACGGGATATGCCCAGGTTCAGATGCTGCAACCGAGGGATGAATAAATAGGGCAATAATGTTGATTTCAATTAACCCAGTGTCTCTTACTAAACATGGAAATATTCGATTATACCTTGAGCATGTCGGTTGTTGTTCAATGCTTGTCTATTTGACCAGATATGCTTTGGTAATATATACACAGAATATAATTTTAACACCAATATTGCACATATAGTACTTTGAGTACTCGTATTGTTGATTTAATGTGCTATTTGAGTGACCTGTGCAATTAACCATATTACAATTCAACAAGGACCGTATCAACGGTAAGGAGGGAATAAACAGGCACACTCTGCAAGAGTTTGCGGATTGGAATGATATCACAAACAACGGGCTCCAGTTTGTGTAAACAAATCTGTTTGTGGCTTTTAATATTTGCAAGACCAAGAAAGGATCCTGGTTATATTTTGGAGAATGTGTTGGAGATGGTATGTGCTTCATAACTGATCTCTGCAGTGGAGCAGGATTTGCTGAATTTTACAGTCCTTAATTCAGCTGCACAATTGCAGTCTGTAGTAACCTTACTGTAGCACTCCCTCCCCTACTCTGTTGTGTCCTCAGTACTGTACTCTATCCATTCAGTACGTGAGCTGGTGAGCCATTAGTCTTCTCTAAGATACTGGACAGTGGCAGGCACGTAGTTACTGTATTGTTATTTGCATGTAGTTCCGTACTTCATACGATTAACCATCAGGGAAGTGGGAATGCATCATGCATGGGAAGTTTGTGTTTCTTTTATACAGTAGTTTGCTTTTCACTATTTACTTGATATTAAAGTATAGAAACAATATGTGCCTGTGAGACAAGAGTCAAGAAACCATTGGCTGCGTGAATATAAATTGACTGGGGTTTTGTTTCAATATAATGAGTTTATTTTTTGTTTTGACCACCAAATAGTCAATTCACTTTCCAGTATATCCTGCGAAGCACACTGAGATGTCTTGAAGACGTATTAAGGAGCCATGTGAAATGCAAGGATTATTCTTATTTATTCTTAAAATGTACCTTTTTTGACGATGACCGGACTGTTCACATGTCCTCCCCACGTGAAAGGCATTATATAAATGTATATTGTACATTTATTCCAGTATCTATTTCTTGATGTCATTGTTTTACTCTGGTGTCTTGTGCACATGTAATATGTTTTCTGGAAGTAACACATTCATACTAGTACTGTATGTATAATCTGAGTTTAAGTATGAGTGTTTTAACAAACCTCAAATATTGTCATATGATCGTTGAAAAGCAAAGGCAGTTTCTCTTGGTGACCTTGCCCTTCAATACTGTAATTGGCCATTTACCTCATGGCAACTTGTAGTACCTGAGTGAAATCATTTGCCTTCACATAATGCTGTTGCACTTGGGAGTAATTGTTTGGGAAGTGCTTTATAATGTTTTAAGCCACTGTCAAAATTCAAGCCCTTTACTAGCCACACATGTAATGGAATTCTTTCCCGAGCACTTGTTTTGAGCCCTTTCCAGCGCGGTTTTGAAGGAGATGATCTGACGTGTTCGCTATAAACTGCAACCACCTGAATTGCGTGGGAAGTTTTGCAGTTGATGCCAATAACTTAATTCAGATATTGCTGGCAAGTAACTGCCTTTTCACTGTGAAGACTTCAAGTTAATTTAAGCTCAATCTTGGTTTGAGTTGAGAGCAAGAGGGCATGTATTTTGAAATGATCAGAAATAAAATTAAATGGGAAAAAAATCCTTTTCCTGCAATGGTTGGTCAGAATGTGGAAATTACCTCAAACCATAGTTGGAACAACTTTTAATAGGGAATTAAATGCTTAAAAAAAACAGAAATATGGAAGGATATGTTGGAGTGAGCAGGAGAATGGGGTTTAGGCTGGGTGACTCATCTAATGAGAAACACCAACATACACTTAATGGGCCAAATGTCTTGTGTCTGCTATTCAGACAGAAGACAATCTATCCATTCCTTCAAAATATTTTCTTTTTCAACTGGAACTATTAAGAATCCTTACATTTGATATAATGCTTTTCCACATCTTCTAGATTTCTCAAAACACTTCAAAACAGAATATACCATTAAGTGAATTGACTGTTTGTTGTGGGCGAAACGCGGTAGTCAATTGCATACACTGAACTACAGGGCTCCATGTGTACAGAAAATGTTTGAAGGAGGAAACAAAAATCTCTATAGAAACTGGATTTTATTTTCAAATTGACAATCTGGTATTTCGGGAAGCATCTTGTTTATTTTTCAAATCGGCCTTTTCTGCTTTACTATTCTCATAATAATAATATAATAATTCTCAATATTAAAGTGCAAGGATGAAAATAAATAACTCTTGAAGGCACAGTGCTTTCCTTTAATATATTTTTAAATAACTACGGTGCTCATGGAAGTGAGAGATTTCGATTCTAGGAAATGGAACACTTTCATACTTTCATTGGCCGTGGTAGGCTTCAAATCAATTTTTTTGGCTTGACGTACTAACCTCAGGAGAGGATTTGCTCCTTCACTGCTCTGATGTTTTCCCACATCACATCATTTTGCACTTCCCGTATCAGCTATGTCTGAAGTTGGCGACTCTATCACCAATTTAGTGCCAAAGCGGTATTTTTGTGCTGTGAGCCCCCGATAAATTGAGTTGAGATTGATCAGACACATTTTGCATTTGGGATTGTTATATATAATAGGGAGGGGAGTTTTTCAGACTTCCCTTTCAATACAGTGTTACCGCTATGTGGTTTTATATATACAGGTACCTATATCTATATTGTGCCATTTATGTCAGGATGATGTATCAAAATGCATCAGAGCGCTTTTGGGGGTAGGAAGGTGTAGAAGAGATGGGTCTTAATGTAGGTTTTAAAGGCAGGGTGGGACTGTTGTAGACTCAAAAGCTTTCTGCCCACTGTTGTGTCAGCATTGAGAATAATAGAGTAAAACCAGAGTGAAAATGGGTTCAGAAGAACAATAACAAATTACATTTGTATAGCGCCTTTCATTTTAGGAGGACGTCCCAAGGCGCTGGAGTAATGGCCGGTGATGAGTCACTAGGAGAGAATCTAGGAGGAACTCCTCATGGGGCTTGAGAATGAGGCAGAGAGAGAGAGAGAGAGAGAGAGAGGGGACATGTGACTAGAGGTATTAACTGCTACGGTAATAAAGTGTGTGGGGTGCGTTTAGGGGTAATGGTCAACTATGTAAAGTAGAGGGTTTCCGCAACCGGTTTTCAGGGGGTGGTGGGTGGGGTGGTGAAGAGAGTAAGAAGCTGACCAGGACAAAACATAGCAGAGAATGTAGATGTCAAACTAAATGACCCATCTTTGATCACTTAGTATTGTTGGGAACACTCAGCAGGTCAGGTACGTAGAGAGGAAAGTGAGTTAACATTTCAGGTTGATAACTTTATAGCAGAATTTTTTTTTACATTGATCTGTTAAGCACACAACCACTGGTCTATATATATGCAAAACAGTGTGTCCATGCCTGGTCCTTTGCTTTTGGTGTGACTGGACCTTGTCTTTAGTAATATTATGCGATCCGTAGCATTGTACATCTGACCCAGCAATTTAGCAGTGATAATGCCCTTTCGATGTAGAGCAGATATTATTGATTGAATTCATTCTACTTTTTGTATTTATATTTTTTCAAGTAACATATAGAGATGCTTTTGTTAAGATACAATAGTTGCTGGTCAAATTAATTTCCACCATGTTCAGTTGGGGACCTTGTACACTGAGCTGCTTTATTGAAATCCAACAAATCTGCAAATACAAATGTGATAAATCAAATTTGTATCCGGTTCTCTAAATTAATCCAGATTTATTAGAAGTTGCACACTCAATCAAATTGAGATTAATGATACTGGTACTTTGAGATGACAGAACCCAGTTGAATTTTACTACACTATTCTATTTGACAGCATTATTAATATTGTGATCTGCATTGGATGCACAGTCTGCATTTGTTTTAATTTGTTGTACAGGTAGACCCCACTTAACGAAGGGGTTAGGGACTTTAAAACCCTTCGTTAAGCAGAAATTTTGTTACGCGAGAGTTTAACTGTATTACTGTATTTGGCCGCAGCCAAAACGCCGCCCCGTCCCGAGCCTCCCACTAAAATCAGTTTAGTTCCTAGCAGTTCCTAACATTTTCGGTGTACAGGTTGAGCAGCCAAAAGTCCGGAGATCTGGAATATGACAAAAATTGCAGGAATAAAAACACCAATCCTACCTGCTCCAGGCCAGGTCTTCACAGTCACCGCACTGAAATATCGCAACCTGGGCCCAAGCATTTCCTGACTCGGGACGCGCTTCTTTCTTCCTTCCCCTCCTCACTTTTTCTCTACCCTCCCCTCCCCTCTTTCTCAATACTGCCCCCCTCCCCTCTTTTTCTCTACCCCTCCTCCCCTCCTCACTTTCTCTCTACTCCCCCCACTCCTCTCTTTCTCTCTACCTCCCCTCTCTATTCCCCCTCCATCTCTATCTCTCTATGCCCCCCTCCCCTCACCTCCCTCTCTATTCCCTCCTTCCCTCCCTCTCTATCCCGCCCTCTTCTCTATCTCTCTATCCCCCTCTCCTCTCTATCTCTCTATCCCGCCATCTCTCTATTTCCCCCCCCCCCCCACTCTCTATCTCTCTATCCATCCCTTCTCTCTATCCCCCCTCCCCTCTATCCCCCTTCCCTCCCTCTCTATTCCCCCCTATCTCCCTATCCCCCCTATCTCCCTATCCCCCCTTCCTCTCTATCTCTCTATCCCCCACCCTCATATCTTGACCTACTATTATTGAAGCCACAAAGCATCCTGCCGCTTAAGCTCCTCCCATATGGGAGGGGCTGCCCTGCACTGCTTAACTGAGGCACGCTAAAGACTGAATGTGCGTTGCTGGGGCAACTAGAGAGAAGCTGAGCATGAGAAGCTGTGCACGAGAAGCTGCGCACAAGAAGGCCGCGAGATTTAAAGTGCGTGTAAACATTCGTTATAGCGAAAGCAGCCTTTGTTAAGCGGAGAAGTGGTACAAATAGAAACCCTCGTTATAGTGAAGTTTCGTTAACCGGGCGTTTGGTAAGTGGGGTCTACCTGTATATTTAAGTGCACCGTGGTGCTGAAAGGTCAGACATTATTTCTTTCATTAATAAGGACATGGGGTCATCCGGTAGGGACTCCTTATGAAAATTGGAAATTCTTGTGGATATTATCAAGAATAAAAGGTTAGTCATAGGTAGAGTGGGGCCAATTAGGAACCAAGGAGGAAATCTTATTGTGGAGGCAGAGGGCATGGCTAATGTACTGAATGAATACTTTGCATCTGTCTTCACAAGAGAAGAGGATGCAGCCAATGCCACAGTACCAGAGGAGAGGGTAGAGGAAATAATATTTGCATTTGATATAGCGCGTTTCACATCTTATCGATGTCTCAAAGTGCTTCATAGAATATACTGTAAAGTGAATTGACTGTATATTTGTGGGGCAAAACACAGCAGCCAATTGTGTACAGCAATGTCCCACAAATAGTCTTGGGTTGAAGATGACCAATTTTTGTTATTGTGGAGGTTTTTTTGACGGATTATTATTAGGTATGTGGAGTAAGGAAACTTGCCCAAGGTTTCGCCCTGATCTGCCTGGATTTGAACACAGGTCTCACGCTTGTAAGGCATGTGTTCTAACCACTGAGCTACAGGAGCTCCACGAGAGAGGTATGTCTCAAGGTGCAGTGATACGGCTTCCTGTGTGAGTGGAGGTGAGATGGACCGAAACTGTTGACCTCAGCCACCTTCTACCCTGTGACCCACACCATGCTGCTCTCTTTCCCTTTCATACGGGTATCCAACACAGTCAGTTTAGTGAGTTCATCTGGTTGGGAGCTAGGAAGAGCAAACAACAAACATCAAGTCTCACTCATGACACTTAATAATAATAATAATAATCCTTGCATTTGATATAGCGCTTTTCACGTTTTCTTGCCGTCTCAAAGCGCTTCACAGACTATATTGTAAAGTGAATTGACTGTATATTTGTGGTCAAAACGCGACAGCCAATTGCACACAGCAGTGTTTCACAAACAGTCATGGATTGAAATGATAAATTTAGTATTGGGTTTTTTCTTGGAGGATTATTATCAGGCGTGTGTGTGGAGTAAGGAAAATCCCCCAAGCTAACCACTGTGCCAAATACCAAAGTTATTGACTATCTGTACCCATTGCAACTACGCATCCAACCAACAGATCAAATATGAAATGCAGTTTTCAGTGATGTCACTCACAAACCATTTAACCATGCCATAACATATTAACCAAAACTGCCATACATCTGTGATCACTTGTTTAGGTCATCAAGGATAGGAGATACCCCTCCCCCACCCCCCACAAAAAAAAGCTACCAAAAAATAACTAGATGTATTGGTATTATTCAGTATAACATATTTGCAAAGCACGGAATCAGAGAATTATTTAATTGTCCTGAAGACAAATGATTAAAATAAATCCCGTTGGGAGTCATATAAGTCATTTTTATCCAGCCTTATGTGATTTTCAGGATGCAGAACAGGTGCCCTGATCCCACAAAAACAAAGATTAAATTATTTTATATTTTTAATGTGTAAGTTCCAGTGAAGGTATTCTTCGGTTTAGAATGTGTTTCTATCATTCTCTACAAAACACTTCATAATCAGTCTGGAATAAAACTTTATATAATAGCTGTGGCATAGACATTCAGGTGTTCACTATTGAATTCATAACACAAACCGCATAATTCCCTTATTGCAATGTTCATCGCATGTACAGATCCTCCAAATTAAAGCATAAATTTCACATTTAATAATTAATTCACAAACAAAACACATTCATTCACAAACTATTTGCTATTCCAGTACTTTCCGCTACATTCATAGTAATCAATATTGTCTTCTCTAAAGTATTACTTTGAAAAGTAAAGAGTTGATATTTAATATGTAATTTGCGGCAATTTTTTAAAAATTGTATTACTTCCTTTGCTCCTTTGAGCACCTCTGAATCCTATCACCTAATGACACATATACAGAGTTTTACATGGGTAATTTTTTTTCACTATTATTTAAGTAATTTTTCTCCTGAGCATTTTCTTTATTATATCTATTCATATTCCTTGTAGAAATTTCTACTGACTATTGTGTAAAGTGTACCACTATCACAAAGGAGAGGGGTGTACATATTGATGATGCAGGTAAAGTGATGTTATTTCTAATTTAGGAGATTATGTCTGAAGAATTGATGGAAACAATAATCATTGTCCTATCAAAGATCATTGCATACCCATACTAGGCTGTATTGACACTCCAATGCAGTGCTGCATTGTCAGAGTTGCTATCCTTCAGATGATATGTTAAACCAGGATCCATTCTGCCTATCTGGGTGGACGCTAAAGATCCCATGGGCAGAATTTGAAAAGAGAAGCGAATTTATTCTGGTGTCCTGGCCGTCAATCCTCCAAATAAAATTTGTTACTTCCTCCATTGATATTTGTGGACATTGTGCGTAAATTGGCTGCTTTGTTCACCCACAAAAACGCACATACTCTTGTGAAGCACTTGGAAACATTTTGATCAGGTGCTGTTTCAAATGCAAGGATTATTACTAGTATTATTATTTATGTAGCTAACTGCATGCAAAGGAACTTCTTAAGAGTATCCAAACCAAGATGAGAATTCCATTAATCTCACCTGCGCATGGAAATCTCAGAGATAGATTGTTGGAATATGCACTCTCTGCTTAGAAGGATGCAATCTGTTTACCTAATTCTGGAAAATATTAGGCACAGGTTGGCAAGAGCCAAGGCTTTGAGTCCCCAGAGCATGTATTGTGGGTACTGCTGGACTCTTAACCAGCTAAAACCTCAAACTAATGATATAATAATCCTTACATTTAATATAGTGCCTGATCGAGCCTTAAGAGCGCTTAACAGAATATGATGTAAAGTGGGAACTTAAAGAGGTGAGGAGGGACAGAAAGAGAAAATGAAGGAGTGGGTGAAGGAAGGAGGGAAGGAAATGGAGGAGACTGCAAGAGTGTCACATCATGGAAAAGTGAAGACTATGTTAAATAGCAGGAGCCACAGGAGGAGAAGTGAGCAAAAAAGATCTCCTGTATTGGGAATTGCTCATTGTTACTGCCTGGCAAGCCTCCTGCTGCTTGTCTAGCTTGGACCACCCTACTCATGGGGGCTTGGGCATTCAGGATTATCAAGTAAACTGGAGCAATATTTTTGGATGAACCTGACAGCAGAATAAGGTTTAGAGTTGAAAAGGGCAAATTATAGGCAGACTTCTGAAGGTATTTATTTACTGAGAGGTGGAATAACAACTGGGACAGGTTACCTGAAAGGGTGGTTGAAGGCAAGATGTTGGACTTGTTTTCTAAATAATAATCTACTTGAGATGGGAAAATTGTATGGTAGGGGTCCTTGAAGGGTAAGATTAATTGGGCCAGTGAGTCTTTTTCATCTAAAACTCTTATGATCAAGAATGTTTTTTTGAGGAGCGTTCTCGAAGTTGGGGACATGTTAATGGAAACTCCATCGACCAGCAGTGGAGTGAGGAGCAACAGATGACATCAAGGCTTAACAAAGGTTTTTTTGTACAATTTAAATAAGTTGCATTCTTTTGGTCAACCAGACGCGTGTGAAAACCCATTGCCGTGATTAAGAATATTCCAAACATAGCCGCGTGTATCCAATTTGGAAATGTGGCTGGATTAAGATAATAATACTAAACATTGGATTTGATATAGCGCTTTTCAAGTCTTCTAGATGTCTTGAAGCAGCTTCACAGAATATACTGTAAAGTGAATTGACTGTATGTATTTATGGGAGAAACGCAACAACAAATTGCGCAAAGCAGTATCCCACAAACAGTCGTGGGTTGAAATGACCAATTTTAAAAAATTAAAATAAATAAATACAATTATTAGGCACGTGGAGTAAGGAAACTTGCCCAAGGTTTTGCCCTAACCTGCCTGGCTTCAGACACAGTTTTCACTCTTGTAAGGCAAGTGCTCTAACCACTGAGCTACAGGCTGAGTGTACATGGCAAACCTGGCTCTAGTGATGAGTGAGATGCTCATCGATGTGGATTAGTGTCAAAGTGGACAAGAAATGTTAGACAACTGTGTAGCAACATTAGCTGATAGAAAAAATATAGATGGACCAGTAAGAGCACCTGAGGTCCTGTCACTTCAGGGCATATAACTGTTTGTATCTCTGAGTATGTTAGGCAGTAAATAAGTGGTCAAAACATTTTTTAATATGTTCATACTATCTTTAAGGATCTGATCCAAATGTTTTCTGTTTTTGTCAATAAATGAAGAGGTCACTAAATTTCACAGTACAGTAAAAGCCCATTTATCCGGCACCCTCGGGACCTGGCCAATGCCGGTTAAACTGCTTGCCGGTCGGCCAGCTGCCAAAAACCCAACACAAAAAAAATTACTTTTTTTTAAACTTACCATATTATTTGACTAAATAATAACAGAATATTGTATGAATACTTACCAGTAAAGCAATAAATATCAATTACAGTCTATAAACACAGCACACAATCACAAAGCAAACATCTACAATGGCGGATGGTACTGTCTTAAAGCGGTACTATTGATTTTTCCTCTTTTTTCTTTCTCTCCCTCCCTCTCTCTCTCTCTCTCTCTCTCTCTCACACACACACACACACACACACAGAGAGAGGCAGTCTGGCATTTCAATGGCTCCAAAACTCAACCCCCTCCACTCTCTCTTTCTTCTGCCCCACGCCCTCTCTTCCCCACCGCACCCCCCCACCACCACCCTCTCTCTCCTTGTCCCACCCCCACCAAAACAGTGTATAAACCCACGATACCATCAGGCTACATAGGTAATGTAGTATCCGTCAGAGAGTGAGAGAAAGAAAAGGAAAGAGATAGAGAGAGGGAGAGATAGAGAGGAAGGAAGGAGAGGGAGAGAAAGAAAAAGAGGGAGAGAGAAAAAGGAGAGAAGAAGAAGAAAAACAATGCCCCTTTAAGATGAAAATCCAGAAGTGCCGCATTCAAAACTAATTGTACTGTACTCACATGTGACAATCGACTCATTAAATGCGCCACTGCGATTGTGCCGGATAAGATCCGGTTATTCGAATGGGGACCTTTTTTTTTGAGGTGCCAGTTATATGGAAGTTACAGTTGATCGGGTCACAGATAAACGGGCTTTTACTGTACTGTGCTTGTACTCTGAGAAGTTTAGTTATGGTAAGGTGCTGCTGTATAAAATGAAAATTATTTATTTGGAGTTGAAAGCAGCAGACGTGATTTCATAATAACAACAAATTTCATTTAGATAGCATCTTTCCCCTCGGGAGGATGTCCCATTTAATGTCTTCTGACCTGAGTGCTGCAAGATGAGCCGAGCTGACACCATGCAGCAGTGCTGTAGGAATGGTGTGCATAATAATAGCAATAATTCAGTATAACATAGGCAGAAATTATTTGCAGAAGAAATGCTATTTCTTCTTTAATAACAAACCATATGTCCAAATGCTGCCTATTGTTTTAATCCCTGCTGTTTTTAAACCAAGTTAATAACACAAAGCTCAGCAGTATGAAGCTGAGGGAGCTGTCCTGATGCTCCATCAGGGTCACTGCCCAGTGTGGATTGTTTCAAGGAAATTATTCTATTTTCCAATAGCCTGACCGCAATTATTAACTCAAGTACAGATGGGACAACCTTGTCTCTTTCCCCGAGACAACACAGTTAGGTACCTAGTAGCACCTCCATTTTTCTTTAAAAAGATGATTTTGCACTTCCAGCTGTAATGTGAAAATAAAGCAACCTGTACCTTTGGATATGTCTGGATTGCTGATCTGATGCAGTTGTCCTGCTCATTCAAATAAAGACAACACTGGCACTCATGTGACATTAAAGGGAACTATGGCATTAATTTTATGCTTAATACGGATATTTCGGTAAATGTTATTTTGCAGAACAACGATAAATGCTCTGCTAGTTTTCAGGAGGCAGCAGGACAATGGGAAAGCACCAACGCTATTGAAGTTCCATGTGCAAAGAAGCAATAGCATAGAATTGGATAGAAGTAAAGAAGCTGAGATATGCATAGTGTGTATGTGTGTGAGAGAGAAAGAGAGGCTAATTAAAACCTCAAAAGGAACCTTCACCTTAAAATGGCACCAATTCACAACTAAGACCATAAGATACCATACATGTTGCCCACTGAGACAGGCTTTATTATTAAAAGGTTCCAATCAAGGATTTATTAGGTTATCATAAACAATGCCTTTGATGATGTTGGTATTTTGCTTAAATTTGACATTGAAATACAAATATTTGATATAACTAAAAGTACATCATATCACGCATGGACATTCTGTTGTTTCATCTTCCATTTCTGTCTTCAATCCAGCTGAAGAAGTAGAGAGACTGGCTGCCATGCGTTCAGAATCACTGGTCCCTGGGACGCACACACCACCCATCAGGAGAAGAAGCAAGTTTGCAACGTTAGGGAGGTTGTTTAAACCGTGGAAATGGAGGAAGAAGAAAAGTGAAAAGTTTAAACAGACGTCTGCAGGTAAGCACTTCTTGCAAGTTTGAACCTGTGTCCCCTAAATAAAGGAACCTTTAATATAATTAGAACAGACTCCGAGAAAAGTGACTTGTATACAGTTGTCATGTACATCTCTTGATACAGAAAACTGTGGACAATGTGTGAGGTCAGGATTGATAATGACGTATGAGATTGAATGTGCATGCTGTTGTTTTGAGGTGTCACATGTGATGCTCCAATGTTCTGCATCTCACATCCCAAAACTGGTCACTTTGTGATTTAAAAATAATAGACCATTATTGAATGTTTTTAATTTATGTCCAGATGTAATTTGGGAGTATCTGGCTGATGGCGTAGAGACTTACAAAGGTGGCTGAATTCCTGCTGACTTAACAATTTGTCATGATTTCTATTACCTCTTTCCTGGACAGTTCCTTGCAGTGTGATCAAACCTTATGATGCACAAAATGGAGACATGTTGGTTGGTAGCCAATTCTGGTAAAGCTAGGTTAATGTTGTGAAAGCTGTCATTGCAGTGGTTTTGTTATTCAAGTCTTGGATCTGTAGAGTAAGCAGGTCAATATGGAAAAGAGTGAGATGGTGCACTAAGCTAAATGACGAGGCTATGGGAAGGATTTATGAACTTAGCGATCCAGTCAGGGTTTTGGACTTGAGCTGGGGATGGTCAGGATCGGGGAGGGCAGAGAACAGGGAGGGTAGGAGGATGTTCGAAGGCTCAATCGGAGACGAGGGTTTTTAGATGTGCCTTGAAGGAGACGAGGGAGGGAGTGGTGGAGCAGGCCAGGCAGGGGACATAGAGTAGGCTGCTGAGCGGAAGAAACCGACAGGTTAATATGGGGTCAGCAGGTCGGAGAGGTAGGAAGGGATAACGTCATGGAGGGCTTTGAAGGCGACGACGAGGATTTTGAACTCTATCCTGTGAGAGATGGGGAGCCGGTGGAGTTGGATGAGCGTCGGGTTGACGGGGTCATGGTGAACGGTGCAGAAGAGGAAATGAGCTGTATAGTTCTGGATGATCTTCAGCTGGTGGAGAGAATAGTTGTGAAGGCTAACAAACAGGGAGTTGGCGTATTCAAGCCTAGATGTGCTGAATGAGTGGATGAAGGTTTTGGCAGCATGTGGGTTGAAGCAGTGGTGTAGCCGTGTGATGTTGCGGAGGAACTGTATAAAACAATAAGAAAGGGAAATGGAACACTGGGCTTCCAGTGGTATAGAGCATAACAATACATGTTGTTGGATCTGATTTTCAGTATTGTGTCATAGTTTAACTATCTTGCGATGCTAAGAAAATTGGGATTGTTTTCATTAGAGTTGAGAAAGTTAATAGGTGACCTGTTTGAGATGTTCAAAATGATGAAAGCCATCGACGTAAAGTGTAGAGGGAATGATTCTTTACTGTAAATAAATCCAGGATGAGACGGCATAACCTTAATATTTGAGTTAAGTCGTTAGAGTTCAAAAAGCACTCTTCCTTCCAAACGCTGCAGTGATTAAGAGTCGAATCTCTCATAGGAAAGTGGAGAACAGGAAAGGATCATCTAGCTGGTTCAAAAGTTTAGAAGATACATTTCCATTTAGGCAGAATATTGTAGAGGTAAAGCTGCCTTATTCTAGAAATCCAAGTAGCATTGTCATTCTTTCAATGTTACTCTACCATTTACTTGGTAAAGAATCTTCCAGCTCCGTGACCCCATCTCCACCACCTAAGTGGATGACTTCACACTTCTCTACATTATACTTCATCTGCCACCTACTTGCCCACTCAACTTGCCTATCTATATCGCGTTGCATTTTTTAAAATGTGATCCTCAGTGTTTACTCTCCCTCCTAGTTTATTGTCTAGATCGTTGATATAGATTGTAAATAGTTGAGGCCCAAGCACTGATCTTGTGGCACTCCCGCCAATCTGAGAAGGACCTGTTTATCCCTACTCTTTGTTTTCTTCCCGTTAGCCATTCTTCAATCCATGCCAATAAATTGCCTTTAATTCCATGGGCCTTTATCTTGTGGATCAACCTTTTATGCGGCACCTTATCGAATGCCTTTTGGAAAGTATTTTTAAAAAAGCAAAATACTGCAGCAGCTGTTGGTGTTGATGGAGGAATGAACGTTCCCTCCGTGGCTCCCTGGTTCATTCCTCCATCAACACCAACAGTCGCTGCGGTATTTTGCTTTTTTTAAAAATACTACATTGGTGGTAGTACACGTAAATACCTGTCTCACATAAAAACTAGCTTGGGCCTTGGACAGAGGTCTGGGAAGAGGTGAAAGAGCAGGTATTGCACCTCCTGCACTGGCATGGGAAAGTGCCGGGGGAAGGGGAGCAACTGTTGGTGTTGATGGAGGAATGAACCAGGGAGTCATGGAGACAACGGTCCCTTTGGAAAGGGACCAATATAACCCAATGTAGTACAGTAAAAGCCTGTTTATTCAGCACCCTCAGGACCTGGCCAATGCCGGTTCAATGGTATGCTGGATATTCAGATGGCAAGCTGCCGAAAAAACCCAACACAAAAAAAATTAGCTTATTTTTAAGCATACCATATTAATAATAGACTAAATAAAAACAGAATATTGTATGGATACTTACCAATAAAGCAATAAATATCCATTACAGTCTATAAAGACAGCACACAATCACAAAGCAAATTTCTACAATGGCGGACAGAAGAGGTTTTTCCTCATAAAGCGGTACTGTCAGTTTTTCGTCTTTTTTCTTTCTCTCCCTCTTTCCCTCTCTCTCTCTTTCACACACACACTCGGTCAGTCTGGCTCCAAACCCAACTCCCCTCCACTCCTCATTTTCCATCTTAATTAATCAACTCACCCCCTCTCTCCCTCTCCTCTTCCCCACCTTTCTCTCTCTCCCCCTCCCATTTCTCTCTCTCTCTCTCTCTCTCCCCCTCCCACTCCTCTTTCTCCTCCCTCTCCCCCCCCCCCCCCCCCTTTCCCTCTCTTTCTCCCCCCACCCGTACCCTCTCTATCTCCCTGCCTCTCTCCTTCTCCCACCCTACCCCCCACCAAAACCCACAATCCCGTCAGGCTACACAGGCGGTGTAATATCCATCAGAGAGAGAAGGAAAGAAAGAAAGGGGAAGAGATAGAAAGAGAGAGGGAAAGATAGAGAGGAAGGAAGGAGAGAGAGAGAGAGAGAAAAAGTAGAGGGAGAGAAAAAACATTGCCCCTTTAAGACCAAAAACTGGAAGTGCAGTACCGGCAGCATTCAGAGCTAATCGTACTGTACTCTCCTGCGACAATCGACTCATTAAATGCACCACCGTGATTGTGCCGGATAAGATCCGGGTATTCGAATGGGAACCTTTTTTTTGAGGTGCCAGTTATACGGACGTTACGGTTGATCGGGTCACAGATAAACGGGCTTTTACTATACATAAATTAAAGAGAATATCATAGTAAGTGTCTAAGTCATTTCATGCAATTTGTTTTGCACACATCAAGTATTTTCTTGTACTCAGTGAGCTGGTTGCTGCCCTCGGTACCAGCTTGACTCAGTTAGTAGCATTCTCACTTCTGGGTCAGAAGACCATGGGTCCTACCCCATTTGAATTCAGCCAGTGTAGGCTGATATCAAAGTGCACTTCCGAGGTGAGAGGAGGAGTATTGGAGGTGCAGTCTTTTGGATCAGATATAAACAAAGGTTGCATCTGTCTTCTTCAGGTGAATGTTAAAGACCTGTTATGGGATGTGGAGTCCTGTATCTCAGTGGTTAGAGCACTCGCCTCACAAGCAAGAGACCAGGGTTCGATTCCCAGCAGAGTGAAATGTTGGGCAAGTTTCCTTCCTCCACACTCTTCTCTTTAAATACCAGTAAGTAGGAACCCGGTTGATAGTTGATTGGTGGATCGCTTTTCCGGGATAATAATCCTTCACAAAACAAATCTGCCCACAAATATACAGTCAATTCACTTTACAGTATATTCTGTGAAGTTTAAATGTGTAAAACACAATACCAAATGCAAGAATTATTATTATTGTATCATTCCTACATTCAAAAAAGAAGTGGGTTTCTCTCCGTCACCCAGAGGATCGAATTCAAGATCCTTGTCCTCACTTTCAAGGCCATTCACGGCCTTGCCCCCGCCTATCTCTCTGACCTACTGTCTCCCTATCAGCCTGCCCGCCCCCTCCGTTCAGCAGACTCAGGCCTGCTCCGCGTCCACCGCCCTAACCGACCAACCATTGGCGGCCGGGCTTTCAGCCTCTCTGCTCCCACACTGTGGAACTCCATCCCACCACCCCTCCGCCTTCCTTCCTTCCTTTCCTTCTTCAAGGTCGGTCTCAAGACCTTCCTCTTCAACTGCGCCTTCGGCTGCCCCACTAACTCTTCCCCCTCTCCTTCTCCTTCCCCCTACTTCGACCCTCACCCCCCGCCCGCTCGGGTCCTGACCAGACTGTTCAGCGCTTTGGGACATCCTCCCGACGTGAAAGGCGCTATATAAGTGCAATTTTGGTGTTTTTGTTCACCAACAATCCTTTTGATTAATCGGTCCCTTACTTCATGACTGCTTTGGGGACTTTTCCTTTGCAAGAAACAGATGCCTTATTTGGCTACAATAACTGTTGCCACACTCAGTGGTAACTATTTAAGACTTTGTGAGAAATCAAAAATGTGCTGCAAAATTTTAAGTTCCTTCTTACTGGCTTTGAGCCACAATAACAGGAACATTCAGATATTTTTTAAGACCTCAATAGTATAGTTGCAGCATAGAGCAGTTGTAATGAAGAGATTACCAAAACAACAATTTCTGTTTTTTGGTGCCCTTCACGTGAGCAATGTCTCGGAGTGCTTAATAGTGGTATGTTTTTATGCCGAGCTGGAACGAGATTAAATAACTGTTAGGTGGGATAATGCCGTCACTTTGTACTGGAATAGGATCCTATCTGAAATCTCTAGCTTTGAGGGCTATATCGTATGGTGTTTCATGAGCCCCATCTGTCCAGTGTCCTAATATTGTGTGCCCAATAAAAATTGGCCACTGCACAGTGATGCCGGATTGAATCATGCTCATGTGGGATTAATTGTGAAGTATCAGGAGGCTTTATTTCCCCATTAGAAGGCAGCAGTGAACACAGCTATGCTGATCTTGTGTTGCAGAACAGCAGTCAGACAGACTTGTAATTTTTCCTCCCTCATAGAATCTTACAGCACAAAGGGAGGCCATTCGGCCCATCGAGTCTGTGCCGGCTCTTTGAAAAGAACAACTCAATCCCACTTCCAGCTCTCGCCCCATAACCACGCAAACCTGTTCTCCCCAAATAAATGCCTACCCCTCTTTTAAAAGTTGTTATCGAATCGACCTCCACCACCCAGGGCCGTACGCAGGATTTTTTTTGGGGGGGTGCGAATTGCTAGTGATGGGACCAACAATGGCCGGGGGCTTGGGGGCTGCCCCCGAAGCCCCCTCCAGGCTCCGACGTTTTACACAGTTGGAGGTCTTATTTAATCGGTTCAGAAGATCAGGAGATTAGGTGACTCATGAGGTATATACCTGGCTTCTAAGAGCCGCCCTGAACGTTTACTGGCGACAGCATCTGACAAATAGTGAGCTATATGGTACACCACCACACTGGTATCACAGACATTACCGCAGAGGCGTCTTAGGTTTAGTGGACATAGCTGGAGAAGCCGGGAGGAAACTGTCCATAGTGCTACTATCCTATGGGAACCATTGCACGGTCACAGAACACGAGGTAAACCGACCCTAACCTACATCGATACTCTGGAGCGCGATTTGGGTATTGGCAGGCGGGAGTGTTCAGGCTGCATGGAGAGAAGGGATCAGTGGAGAAGTGTGGTTGTCAATGCCCGAGTTCGCTCGATCAGATGATGGTGAAACTATTTTTATGCCAAATTCGTGCGACATTGATGTTTTTTCACTCTGGGTACAAAACTGAACGTGAAATAAAGTCGCACTGTTTATCTTTGCGGTCATATTTTTTTTGCATGCCAGTGGACGTCTCTAAAAGCAATTTTTAATGACAGGAATACATCTTTAATAATATAAATCAAATGTGATAATCAAGACAAAACAAGAAACGTGATATTTCAGAAACACGCCTATCAAAACTTAAGTCATTTTTACTTACATTTATCAGATTAAAATACGATTTCAGCTTCCACAAAGTGGTGCTAACTTTT
This sequence comes from Hydrolagus colliei, assembly GCA_035084275.1. Classification (NCBI taxonomy): domain Eukaryota; kingdom Metazoa; phylum Chordata; class Chondrichthyes; order Chimaeriformes; family Chimaeridae; genus Hydrolagus; species Hydrolagus colliei. Next base: position 11,628,325 of record CM068743.1, read on the forward strand.
TATGTAGTGACTGTATACGGGATGATTTCCGATTGACACACCACGTGGAATAGGCGCTAAAGCATAGGTCTACATCCATGAGTATTTCTTTTAAAGATAGGCATTCCCGTCCAGACACAAATAACTTTTTTGTTGGGTTCTCAAAAGCTTTAATTTCTCAGAAGCTTGTAAATATGTTGTCATTGTTTGCTAGCATTACAGTCACACCTCTCAAAACTTGAGTAATTTTTACTTACGGTGATCAGATTAAAAGATGATTTAACTTCCAGTAGTGGTGCTGCCCCTTGTAGCTGTTTACGGGATGATTTCCAAACGAGGATGGATTTGAGTCTTGGCGCCTATGTTTATCCAATCACGAGTCACAGACTCGCCGCGTCATGGACTGGTCTATCGACGCGGTATGTTTTGGGGAGACGCCGATTCTGGTGTGCGACTCGATAATTTTATATTAATACTAAATCATTCAAAGATGTGTGTTTATAATTTATACATAGTTTTGAAGAACTGATTGTTGCACAAATGTTCAATAAATTTACTTGGTATTTAAATTTGATAAAAAATACAATTCTCTACCCCGGAAAATGTGGACCTTTTATAATTTGGGGGGGTGCGTACGCACCCGTCGCACCCCCCCTGCGTACGGCCTTGACCACCTTCTTTCAGCACAGCAAGAGTTAACTGATTACATGGGACACTGACTGCTGTGCGCAATTGGTTACCACATTTCATAAACAAAAATCCAGTCAATTCACTTTACAGTATTTTCTGTGAAGCACTTTGAGACATCTAGAAGATGTGAAAAGCGCCATATGAAATGCAAGGATTATTATTGTTAACTTTCCAAGATATAATAAATGCATCTGCAAAATGATATTAACTGGAACTTAATGTTGATTATTTTTCTGGGCTAAAGTATGATGTTTACAGATTTCAGGAGACACCCATTGTAAGGCAGTAGCTCGCCGTGTTTCAACCTTCATAGATCAGAAAGCCAGCTGGCTTCCCAAACTTTATACATTAAAAGCCCGTTTATCCGTGACCCAATCAACTTCCGCATAACTGGCACACAAAACAAAAGGTGGCCATTCGAATAACCGGATCTTATCCGGCACAATTGCAGTGGCGCATTTAATGAGTCGATTGTCACACGAGAGTACAGTACGGTTAGTTTTCAATGCTGCCGGTAGTGGCACTTCCGTTCTTTCTTCTGAAAGCCGCACCGTCAGTTGTTCCTCTCCCTCTTTCCTTTTTCTGTCCTTCTTTTTCTTTCTTTCTCCCTCTCCTTCCTTCCTCTCTATCTCCTTCCTTCCTTCCTGCCTGCCTGCCTTCCTTCCTTCCTTCCTTCCTTCCTTCCTTCCTTCCTTCCTTCCTTCCTTCCTTCCTTCCTTCCTTCCTTCCTTCCTTCCTTCCTTCCTTCCTTCCTTCCTTCCTCTATATCTCCCTCCCTCCTTTCTTTCTTTCTTTCTTTCTTTCTTTCTTTCTTTCTTTCTTTCTTTCTTTCTTTCTTTCTTTCTTTCTTTCTTTCTTTCTTTCTTTCTTTCTTTCTTTCTTTCTTTCTTTCTTTCTTTCTTTGTGTTCGCCATTGTAGAAGTTTGCTATGTGATTGTGTGCTGTGTTTATAGACGGTAATCAATATTTATTGCTTTATTGACAAGTATCCATACAATATTCTGTTATTATTTAGTCTATTATTAATATGGTATGTTTAAAAAAAAGTTAATTTTTTTGTGTTGGGTCTAACTTGTCGATCGCTAGGTTGCCGCTAACATCACTTCCTGCATACAACACGTGCAGGAAGTAACATCAGCATCAACTTGATAATTAGGCTAGCCATTTTTCTGACAAACAAGAGGCTAGCAATCCACCAGGTACTTGGCTCTTAAACAAACCAGCATTAAAGGGGCACCTTGTAATAGGGTTCAACTGTAGTTAGTTCCAAGTCACAATTCGTAAGTACTGTAATAACTAGTAATATGTCATTCTGACCCACAGGAACCCTGCTTCAGAGGTAGATTTTGTTGCACTATCAATATTTCAACTTGGGTGTCACTATTTGTAAACCAAATTCTAAATGACAATGACAACAATAAACAATAAGAAAATTACATTTATAGAGTGCCTTTCACGTTAGGAGGACGACCCACGGCACTGAACAGTCAAGGGTTGGGACCTGTGCATAGAGAAGGATCAGGGTAGGAAGGAGGGGTAGCAAAAGGGGGAAGGAGGGCAGCAGACGGCACGACTGGAAGAGGAGGTTCTTGAGACCGGCCTTGAAGAAGACAGGGAAGGAAGTGAGGCGATGGGACGGTGGGATGGAATTCCAGAGTGTGGGGGCAGAGAGGCTGAAAGCCCAGCCATGGATGGTGGGGCGAGTCGGGCAGGAGATGTGGAGCAGACTGGAACCCTCTGAATGGAGGGGACAGGTATGTTGGTAGGGAATCAGCAGTTTGGAGAGATAGGAAGGGGCAAGGCCTTGAAAGAGAGGAAGAGGATCTTGAATTTGATCCTTTGGAGGATGGGGGCCAATAGAGCTGAGCGAGGGTGGGAGTGATGGGGTTGCGGAGCCTGGTGCAGGAGGACACGAGCTGCAGAGTTATGGATGATCTGCAGCTTGTGAAGGGAAGAGCTGGGAAGGCCGACAAGGAAGGAGTTTCAGAAGTCAAGCCTTTGATGTGACAAATTTTAACCACCATTAATTTAGTAATTTTGTAACTCATACAACTTCCTTAACCCTAACAAATTATTTGTTCAACCTTGACCAATGGCATTGTACTGGTTATTTTCATTGTGTTAACCCCTCCTACTACATAAGTAACCCAGACATTGTGACAAGTGCTGGCACCAGCTATTCACACTCTCAGCTGGTGCTGCACAGAACTGACTATTTTTGATACAACTGATTAAAAATTATATCTTAACTGGAAAGCATTTTTTATGAATTAAAAATAACACATACGAATGAGGTTTATTATATCAATGATGTATTTGCTGTCCCTGCTGACCTGTTCATCTGATTACATCCCTACATTTTACACAACTTTTCCATACATGGGGCCTTTCACACAAGAGAAAATCACACAGTGCTTTATAAAGACAGAATAAGAACCCGGTTAGGTATGAGATCATAGAATCATAGAATTTTACGGCACAAAAGAAGGCTATTCGGCCCATCTAGTCTGTGCCGGCTCTTTGAAAACAGCAAATCAATCCCACTGCCCAGCTCTCTCCCCATAACCTAACAGACCTGCTCTCCCTAAATAAAGATCTAATTCTCTTTTAAAAGTTATCGATGCATTCCAGATTCAAACAACTCGCTGAGTGAAAACATTTCTCCTCACCCGCCCTCTGCTTCTTTTTGACCACGAGTCACTGATGCACTGGAAACAGTTTTTTCCTGTTTACTCCGTCGAATCCCCTCAATGATCTTCAAAACCTCTATTAGGTCTCCTTGAAAGGTCCCAAAATATTTCATTATTTTGGTTTGCTTACATTATTTCCACAATCCATTGGTTTATGTCCAGCTTATTTTTACTTGTGAAAAAAAAGGTGAATGTCCTGCCTCTTTTTCTCTGTCTGTCTCTCTCTCTCTCTCTCTCGGAAACAATCACATCAGCTGTAACACAGACAATATAGCATAGATTCAGTGTTGTAAAGGGCAACTTCAGGAAGTCCCTTGGACTATACTGAGTTAGCAGAACTCAATCTGTGCAGCAGTAGAGGTGTTACCTAGCAATAAGTAGGAACTAGGGAACGGCGATATGGGATTTTTCCGGATATGGATATATCGGTTTGCCCATACCTGCTTAAACCGATCTATCGAGTTTTTATACTGCGCATGCGCGTGGATTTGAAGTGCGCGTGCATTGATGGCGCGCGCATTTATGGTGCGCGCTCAGTCGCGGTGCGCGCGCATTGACGGTGCGTCCGCACTGACGATGCGCGCGCAGTCGCGGTGCACGCACATTTCGAAATGCGTGCTCTAGGTCCAGAAAGTTTGTAATGTTGGTGTCAAGGTCTGTTGAATTATATGATGTTGTTTGCTCCCTACCTCCCCCTCTCCTCTCCCTCCTCTCCTCTCTCCTTCTCTCCCTCCTTTCCCCTCTCCTTCTCTCCCTCCTCCTCCACTCTCCCTCTCTCCTCTCCCTCCTCCCTGTCTCCTCTCCCTCCTTTCCCCCTCTCCTTCTCTCCCTCCCTCCCTCCCTCCCCTCTCTCCTTCCCTCCCTCCCTCCCCTCTCTCCCTCCCCTCTCTCCTTCTGTCCCTCCCTCCCTCCCTCCCTCCCTCCCTCCCCTCTCTCCTTCTCTCCCTCCTTTCCCCTCGCTCCTTCTCTCCCTCCTTTCCCCCTCTCCTTCTCTCCCTCCCTCTCCTCTCTTCCTCTCTCCTTCTCTCCCAACTTTCCCCCTCTCCCTCCCTCCCCTCTCTCCTTCTCTTCCTCCTTTCCCCTCGCTCCTTCTCTCCCTCCTTTCCCCCTCTCCTTCTCTCCCTCCCTCCCTCTCCTCTCTTCCTCTCTCCTTCTCTCCCTCCTTTCCCCTCGCTCCTTCTCTCCCTCCTTTCACCCTCTCCTTCTCTCCCTCCCTCTTCTCTCTTCCTCTCTCCTTCTCTCCCAACTTTCCCCCTCTCCTTCTCTCCCTCCCTCCCTCGCCTCTCTCCTTCTCTCCCTCCTTTCCCCTCGCTCCTTCTCTCCCTCCTTTCCCCCTCTCATTCTCTCCCTCCCTCTCCTCTCTTCCTCTCTCCTTCTCTCCCAACTTTCCCCCTCTCCTTCTCTCCCTCCATCTCTAAACACAAAATAGAACACACACACACCAAAAACAAAATCTGGAGATTTATTCTCCTCCATTTCTTGCTTGAAAGTAGCATGTAATGTCCACGTGTAAATGAGATCCATTACAATAGAAAAGAGAGAGACAGACAGTCTGACTGTTAGAGTTAGAATCCAGATTATCACTGCTTCTATGTGTGTGTCTGACTAGACACACACATAGAAGCCAGATTATCACTGCTGTGTGTGTCTGACTAGACACACACATAGAAGCAGTGATAATCTGGCTTCTAACTCTCTCACACACAAAAATAACACTTACAGTCACAAAATGCCACTTATTTTTACGTAGTCTGAAGTCTGAATTAATGTCCTTCGCCATTGGCAAGCTCTCCTTTGCTATGCAAAAAGTGACAGCGATCGTGATACTTTGCCACTTTTTGTCCCCTCTCTGGTGCAATGTTCTCCTCTTAAATAAAGTAGGAATTGTTTGAGCTGCACTGGCCCCACTACCTGTCGCTTTCTCCGAAGCGCTGGTTCGACTTCCTGCTGTTGTCGACAATGATTTAGCTCTGAGGGCAGCGTGCTGGGCGGGGTGGTGCTGCTTAATGTGTTGTCGCAGGTTGCTCGTGCTCAAATCAGATGTCTTAACCAAGACCTTGCAAACTGTACATCTATACACACCATTACTGACTGCATTGTTTTCAAAGTAGTCCCATACGGGGCTTCTTTTCCCCATGATGCGAAAGGTAAATTTTCAAACTACAATTTTCAGCGATGCGACTTTGTTAAGACGCCACGACTCACGTCGAGTATACGCAGTAAAGTGTGCGTGCGCATCGGATGTGCGCGCCCGTTAATTGTGCGCGCGCACCGAATGTACGCGCATTCCATGCTCTAGATCTTGGAGGTTTCAATGCCGGCGACAAGGTAAGCTGGAAAAGATCGCATTACACTGATAATACCAACAATATTGATATATTGCCAGGAACGATATTAAAAATATATCGATGTATATTTTTAAAATCGAATCTCTCGATATAACAGTTTTTTTAGAATCACCATATCGGCATACCGATCTGAAAATCATATCGGGTTTAATCGAAAAACCGATTAATCGCCATTCCCTAGTAGGAACGTAGTTTTGTTAGTTGCCCCGGATCGCTTTCTGAGGCTAATAATTCCTCAATTAAAAGAATAATAATTTTGTTAGTCAATTCATGACTTATGGGACACTGCTGTTCACAATTGGCTGCTACATTTTGCCCACAAAATAGTCAGCGCCTTGGGACTTCCTCCTGATGTGAAAGGCGCTATACAAGTGTAATTTTGTTGTTGTTGTCAATTCACTTTACAGTACAGTATGTCCCGTGAAGTGCTTTGAGACTTCTCAAAGATGTGAAACTGAAAGGTTTGCTCTTGAGGAAGACGATGGGCCAAATGGCCTTTTTTTGTGCCATAAATGTTTACGGTTTCTATGGATATAATGATATCCCTTGCATTTGGTACAGTCCCTTAACACATCATTGGGACATCTCAAAGCACTTTGTAGAATACACTGTCAAGTGAATTTACTCTATTTGGTAGGCCAATTGTATACAGCAGTGGATTGAATGGCGGAAATATTATTTTTGTTGGAGGATTATTACCCCAGAAAGCAATCCGCCAATCGACTTATTATTAGGTAAACAGAGGCATGTGGAGTAAGAAAACTTGCCTAACATTTCATCCTGCCAGTGAATTGAACCTGGGTCCTCTCTCTTAAGGGGCTCTAACCAATGCTCTACAGGTCTCTACACTGGTTCTACAGCGTTGAGCCAAAGATTGTTTTAAAGCATGATTATCTCCCTATCTGGGAACATATTTCAGGATGCTAAGCTTGGAGGGAACTCTTTACATTGAGTATTTCTGTTGCAGAATAACCACCCTGTGTACAATGACACCCCTCACACTTTAGCATAGCAATGTCACTTTAGGCAATTTTTGAACCTGGATTATTGAAGTTATATTAGTTACACATTGCAGAGATTGGTCTCATGAATCAATGATTTGAATTGGAGAACCAGCTTCACAGTGTAAAGTAATTTATCTCAGGGATTTGATGGTTTGGCATCAGAACTATGTATTCTATTTATTTAGATTCATTTTTTTCTCTTGGAAACCAAATGTCTCAAACACACACTGTCTACAGTTCATTATTCCCTTAATTATCAGCTACCTTTGGAAAGGGAATGCCCGAGGGTAGTTAGGCCCAATGGACGGATGGTATAAATACACTGCATGACCAATATCTATGAAGGTCACTGCAGTTAATAACTCCAGCACCGCTGGCTCCTTCGAAGAACACATCCTAATAAAAATAAGCTGTTGACAAATACTCACGGTGGGATGTGACACAAAATCAATCCAGGACATTTCCGAGCATATTTGTAGCTGTTCTGATTTGGTTACTCTGATGAAAGGCATATGAAAGAGAGGCTATGGGGATAAGGCGGGGTGGTGAAATGGAATTGAATTGATATCTTTGCTTTGAGCAGGGGCAGATTTGATAGGTGAAAAGGCCTCCTTTTACCCTGTAGATTTCTAAGTTTCTATGCTTCCTTAGCATGGAGATGGTGGAAACATGTGTGAGTCACCCAGCTGACTAAAAGCACCATTTCAGCACTTTTGTAAACAACGGAGGCTTATTGCTGATTGCTTAAGAGATTGTTTGGTGACATCTTTATAAATGGAAATTTCATTAGCAAAAAGATAACTTTTTAATGAACAATGCAAATATATGTTGAAAACCAAAGCACTGCACAAAATCATCATTATTAACCTTGATGGTGACTTTGTGAGCATGATAGAAATTTCATTCACGTCCATATTTATTTTGTTTATTTAACATTTCACAGTTTCCAGAATTTGGAAAATTCTTATACTGCCTTGATTTTGAAGCTGGTCTAATTAAGCACTTTAAATAACTGCAGAAAAACAATTTCAAAGTTAAAGACTGAATTCAGCAATTTGTCAAATTCGATGTTATGTTAATAGAGTAGAGCTTTTATCCCAATCGTCCCTTAAGGTGAGATATAAAATGATCAAACCTGGTGACCTATGGCAAAATCTGATAGTTCTATTAAAAGTGTAGTGTAGGTGTTTGTGGTCCTGTCTTTATTTAAATCCCCTAAACATTGGGGGGGGAAATGCAGAAAATTCAACTTTGCATCATTTGCAATGCAATGTCACCGTGGAAAATGTACCCGTGATTCTTCTGACTCCTCCTCCCTAAACAAAGTGTACTAAATGATTTGATGGTGCTGATCACAATTCACAAAAGTAAATGTGCATAAGAGCACAATTTAAAAAGAAAGGTCATATTCCTGTAGACTTCCTCTGTTGCTGATCCTTTGCTATCATCAACAGCTCATGGTAGTTTCTTGTAGCAAGGAAATGATCCAGTGTAGTCACCCCTTCAAAATCCTGCCTTGGTGTTTGTGGTCCTGCAACTATAGCTGCTGTGCAATCTATACAATACATATCTGAGGAATCTGATTTCATGGTGTCTGGTTTTGAAATCCTGACGCTCGCTGCCTCCTACAACTCTTGGATTTTTTTAATATCAAGAATGATGGCTTTGACCTTCCTCCTCATCTGGAGATGGCTGGTTTCCCTGTGAATTTTCCCGGGAGGATTCTTTCACTCCATGTGAGGACAGCGTCTGGCTGAACAGATGCTCTAGCCTGTGACGTCACCCGCATTGCGGTAGATTCTGCTCTGTGGGCTCAGCTGCATGACAGGCAGAGGTGCCAGTATTTCAAATAATGCTTGTCGTATCTTGTACTGGAGAGCCGGCTGCTATTTGATGGCTGGCGGGAAAGCTGCTTCTCATAGCTTCCAAGCATGGTTAAAAGGTTGTGAAAATTAATAACTATAATCATTCCATTTGATATAGCGCCATACCACGTCTCAAAGTACTTCACAGAGTATACTGTACTTAAATAAGCAAATCGACTATTATTTTGTGGGTGAAACGCGGCAGCCAATTCTGCACAGTGGTGTCCACAAATAGTTGTGGATTGAGTGACCAAATGATTTTTTTTGACTACTAGATAGGATGCTAATGTACTTAGCATCAAGTAAGTGGTGACACCCAACAGGAAGTGGCGTTTTAGAACAATGCACATGAAGTGTAATAATAATAATAATCCTCAAGTTTATAAAGCGCTTTCCACGTCTTATCGACGTCTCAAAGCGCTTCACAGAATACTAACAACATCCCAAGGTTGGGACCAGTGCAGGAGGAGGGGGGTTGTGGTTGGAGGAAGGAAAGTAGGAAAATTGACTGTATATTTGTGGGCGAAATGATGAACACGAATTTACGCTCTGTGAATGCTTTATAAGATGGGATCCAATTACCAATAATCACATCAGCAAGGCTGATGCCTCCAAGTCAGAATATTCTGGGTTCAAGCCTGTGATTGGGAGCTGGAATGACATGGACTAAGGCGACGTTCCAATGCAGTGCCGTGGGGAGGTGGAGTTGCATTGTCAGGGGTGCCATCCGTTGGATAAGATGTTGCAACAGAGGTCCCGTCTTCCTGTTCAGTTGGACGTTAAAGATCACGTGGCACTATTCAAAAAGAGAAGGGAGTTTCTCCCAGTATCCTGGGCAACACAGCCTCAAATGTGTTACCTGATTGTGGCACATCCTTGTGCAACTGTTTCACTAACATGTTTTGCATGTTTCACTAACAAAATACACAGTCAATCCACTTTACAATACATTCAGTGAAGTGCCTTGAGACGTCTCAAGCACGTGGTAGGGCATTGTATCAAGTGCAAGGATTATTATTGTGAGGCTATTCAAATTTGGCTAATCATGGTCTTTACATCCTTACTTTGCATTTCTGATAACACATAACTATACTGTATGGATCTTCAGTTTTGTAATCTTTCTGTTGTGTCTAATTTATTTACCTGTTTTATCAGTCTGAAATTCATCTAAATGGTGAAGTTCTCATGATTGAAAGGATAGCGGACAAGGCCATCTCAGACCACTTCCTCATCTCCATCTCCACTCTCATCCCTCTACCAAGCCTTCAACTATACTTTTCCGCCCACGGGAAAGGCTTCTCCCTGGGACCCTCACAAAGGCCCCCTCATCTTCTATGACCTCCTATCCCTCTGGCCTTCCACCCCGCAGAGATCCTGAAGCAGCTGTCAAGCTGCTCCATGATCGCCTCTCCTCCACCTTCAACTCTGTCGTCCCTCTGAAATCCAGGACTATCTCCAAACCCACCCAATCCCCCTGGTATAACAGTTATCTCTGCTCCCTAAAATCCGAAACCCGACTACTCGAGCGTAGGTGGCAGAAAACCAGCCGGACGGTTCACCACCAACTGTGGTTCGAGCGTCCTCACAGCTACCACCATTCTTTGTTGCATTTGAAAACGGTGTACTGCTGCAACATCATTCTGGAAGCCAAAAATAACTCTTAAGGTCCTTTTCTCCACCATCCACCAACTCCTCCATGCACCCCCTGAAGCATCCTCAATCTTTACATCCAATGCCAAGTGCGAGGAAGTCATGGACTTCCTTACCACCAAAATAAATAACATTCACCTGGTAGCCTCACCCTGCTGCCTCTTGTCGCCCACCACCACCCCCATTCCATCTTCCTCACCCTCCCCGTCATCAGCTTCTACCACGACCCGCATCCTACATTCTTTCTTCCCCATCTCCTTCCTCCCTATCATCCACCATCACCACTATAAAACCCAACACCTGAACCTCGACCCCCTTCCCACCAACTTGCTGATCACCCAGTTCCCCCTCCTCTACCCACTGTGGCAGCAATAATAAATCAGTCCCTCTCCTCAGGATCAGTCCCTGCCCCCTTCATCACCCTGCTCCTAGATCCCTCAAAGCCTAGCCACCACTGCCCTATCTCTAACTTGCCCTTCATTGCCAATCATTGCCAATGAACTCTGTGCACACCTCTCCCTCCACTCCCTTTTTGAACCCCTCCAGTCCGCTTTCCACCCTGCCCACAGTACAGAGACTGCACTTGTGAAAGTCACAAACGATATCCTCTCTATCTGTGACCAGGGCTCCCTCTGCCTCCTTGTCCTCCTGGACCTCTCCGCCACCTTCGACACAGTCGATCATGCTATCCTCCTCCACCGTCTATCAGCCTCAGTGACACTGCACTCGCCTGGTTCAAGTCCTACCTCACTAACCGCCAACAGTGCATCTCTACTAAAGGCTTTTCCTTTCACTTTCGCCCGGTTAGCTGCGGGGTACTCCAAGGATCCATTCTTGGTCCCCCTTCTTCTTTATCTACATGCTTCTTCTTGGTGATGTCATCGCAGGCATGGGGTAAAAAAAATGTACATATATGCGGATGACACCCATCTCTACTTTTCCATCCCAATTTGCGACCTCCAGGCCCCTGATGTTCTGTCAGCCTGTTTGTGAGACATCAAGAGCTCGATGAGCGCAAATTTCTTTCACCTAAATATTGTGATATATTGTGCTGGTGGTCCCTCATCAGCACCGTTTTCTTCCATCTCCCAGCACATCGCCCGTCTCCGCCAATATCTCACCCCAAAAGCTGCTGAAACCCTGGTCCATGCCTGTGAGACGCCGTCCGGCATGGAGGGCACTATATAAATCGAAGTTGTTGTTGTTGCCTTTGTCACCTCTCAGCTGGACTGTTCCAATGCCCTCCTTGCTGGTCTCCCCACCACCACCATTCATAAAATCCAGGTTAGTCAAAATTCTGCCGCCCGCATTCTCACCCGAACCAAACTTCGTTCCCCGATTACCCCAGTCTTTGCCAGACTTCACTGGCTACCTGTCTTGGAGCAGATCCTCACTCTTGTATTAAAATCCCTCCACTCCTCTGCACCCCCTGCCTCTCTGACCTCCTCTCTCCTCACAACAGTACCCATTGCCTCCGCTCTACCGGGTCTGGCCTCCTCCTTGTCCCATGAATCCTCCATTCGACCATCTGTGGCCGTGCCTTCAGCCACTATGCTCGGAGGCTCTGAAACACCCTTCCTCACTCCCTTCGCCTCATCCCCTCTTTTCCTATTTTCAGGTCGCACCAAAAGACTCTTCTTTTTGACCGCGCTTTTGGTCACCTTTTTCCCCCTTTCCCGGGGATCTGTTATTGGGAAATGCTCTGAGACGCTATCTGGTGTGGATAGCATTGTATAAATCCAAGTTGTTGATGTTGAATCACTGCAATATCAGCAGCAGTCAGCCGAGCTCTTCAATGAGTTCATGGCTTCTTGGGGAAACTCCTTGTCTTCTCTTTCCTGCTTATTAAATCACAAAATAATAATAATAATTCTTCCCTTTGATACAGCATTTTTCATGTCTTCTAGATATCTCAAAGCGCTTCACAAAATATACTATAAAGTGAATTGACTGTATATTTGTGGGTGAAACAAGCAGCAAATTGTGCACAGCCATGTCTCACAAACAGTAGTGGATTGAAATGAATTTTTTTTTTATTTCAAGGAATTATTATTAGGCATGTGGAGTAAGGAAACTTGCCCAAGGTTTCACCTTGCTTGGAATCAAACCCAAGTCTCTCCCTTGCAAGGTGAATGCTCTAACCACTGATCTACAGGACATCTCTTTGTTTTACTCATTAAAAATACTGGATTATTTCACCAATCTGCATCTGTCTCATTAAGAGGTTTCAGCTTTGTGCACTGTGGACTCATGTTCACAGAGGACAGGAGTTCACTTCATTTTTCATTTTTGCCTGCATCAGAGAGAACTCCTTTTAACATATCTGCATTGGACTGAGTTTCTGAAAATGCATTAGAATGGAATTTACTTTCTTCTTTCACCACTCTGCCCCCACCCACCCATCCATTGAATGGAAGAAAGGGTGGCCCAGTTAATCATACTCACATCTTATTTATTATGTACAGTATGTAAAAAGCACAGTGTGTTCTATAATTCAAAAAAATCAATACAGAGGAAAAACATTAAAATATATTCACAATTTGCAGTGCACATTCGCACTGCAGGGAAATAATATATATAATATATTAAAAATATTTAATAGCCACAAGACTATCTTGGGGAGAAATTCCACCTGGATTTAGATGTACTGACTCCATCCCTACCTCTCTCTCCTCATCTCCCAGCTCCACCTCCTATCCCCCCCACCCTTAACTGATATCATCAACCTTGCCCTATCCCCCGGCACCGTTTCCACCCTTCTAAAAACAGTTGTCATCACTTACATCCTGAAAAAACCTTCGCTGGACCCATCCCTATTCCCCAGCTACTGCCCCTTTTCCAACTTCTCATTCCTCTCTAAGGCCCTGGAACGGGTCATTGCTTCCCAGCTTCGCTCCTTTCTCTCTCTCACTATTCCCTCTTCGAACCCCTACAATCTGGCTTCCATGCTGTCCACAGCATAGAGACAGCCCTTTTCAAAGTCTCCAATGACATTCTAAACATCTGTGATCAGAGTTCTCTCTACCTCCATGATCTCTCTGCTGCCTTCGATACTGTTGACCATTCCATCCTCCTACACCGCTTCTCCTCCCAGCTCAGTCTTCACGGACCTGCCCTCTCCTGGTTTGACTCCTACCTTTCTCACCATCTTTACTTTGTCACCACCAACAACTTCCCTTCCAGCCCTCACACTGTCATCTGTGGTGTCCCCAAGGGCTCTGTCCATGGCCCCCCACTTTTCAACATCTACAACAACAACAACTTTGATTTATATAGCGCCCTCCACGCCGGACGGCGTCTCAGAGCACTTCACAATAGCGGATCCTGGGACCGAGCCAGGGACAGGGGTAGAAAGGTGACCAAAGGCGCAGTCAAAGAGAAAGGTTTTCAGCTGGGACCTGAAGCTGAGAAAAGAGGGGGCGAGACGAAGTTAGTGAGGAAGGAAATTCCAGAGCCTCGGGATGTAGTGGCTGAAGGCACAGCCGCCGAGGGTGGAGCGGAGGATTCGGGGGACGTGGAGGAGGCCAGACCCAGTGGAGCGAAGGCAACGTGTGCCTTCAAAGGCAATGGGTGCTGGTTTGAGGAGAGAGGAGGTCAGAGACGTAGTGGGGGTGCAGAAGAGTGGAGGGATTTAAAGACATGCTCTCCCTTGGTGACATCATCTGCAGACATTGGGGTCAACCCCCACATGTATGCGGATGACACCGAACTCTCAACTTTCTGCCTCTTCCCTCGACTCCAGGACCATTGCTGTCCTGACAGACTGCCTGTCAGACATCAAGACCTCGATGAGAACTAACTCAAGTCCCGCCTCAAGACCCTCCTCTTCGACGGTCCCATCGGTCACTCCAAATCCCCCCCTTTCCCTCCACCCTCTCAGACCCCAGCTGAAACATTGATTGTTCACTGCCTTGCGACATCCTCCTGATGTGAAAGGCACTATACAAGTGTAATTTTGTTGTTGTTGTTGTACTGTATTTAAGTAGCATTTCAGAGAATAATAATAATAATCCTTGCATTTGATGGAGCACTTTTCATGTCTTCCAGGTGTCTCAAAGCCCTTCACAGAATACACTCTAAAGTGAATTGACTGTATATACAGTAGAATTCGGCAACATATTGAATTTAAGCTTAACATTGATGACAGTTTTCTGAGTTTCCCAAAAGTAGTTACAATTAAGAATTTACCAAATTCTGGATGCTTTGTATTGTTGCATGAATAGAATAAATCTGCTCACAAGTGAAATTTTTTTTCATTATGTATACTGACTGATTATGCAGTTAAATTGTCAAGTAATTGCCTACCTGTCAGTGTTCTTGTTGCAATATGAAGTACTTATTCATTGTGATTTTAATTCTGGCAGTTCAATTGGCAGGTTCAATTTGTAACCAGTGGTACCCGTTGCAGCTACCTTTTCAACCAGAGGGTCCGATATGGAATGTACATTCCTTAGCATCAAGATTATGCATCCATCCTTTAAGTGAGCAACACATGGAAGGATGTGTCCATTTTGTCCATTTCATGGCTCCACAGTGGGTACATACGTTTGACATATTCCCAATATGATGGGGCCCATCTGATTTGTCATCTCTGCCCAGATCATAGTCAAGCGCAGCTAAATCAAGTGACGTTTTGCTGCTGGACATTATTTTGCCATGTTCTTGCAGGCCTTTCTGTACTTAAGGATCCTGCAAGGATCTGTCCTCGAATGGTTCCGATCCTATCTCTCCCACCGCCTTCACTTCATCTCTTCCAATGGCTTCTCCTCCAGCCCCTGCACAGTCACATGGGGCGTTCCCCAGGGCTCTGTCCTTGGCCCCCTGCTCTTGACCCTCTACACTCTCCCCCTGGGCGACATCATCTGTAGACATGGGATAAATTTCACATGTATGTGGATTACACCCAACTCTACCTAATCACATCAACCCTCGATTCCAGGACCACTGGAGTTCTGACTGCATGTCTGTCCGACATCGAGTCCTGGACGAGGGCAAATTTCCTACAACTCAACGTCAAGTTGAGTTGAAGCCCTCCTGATTGGCTCACGTCAGTGCTTCCGCACCTCAGGTGCTGACAACATCGCATTCAAGCTGCTCTCTCCACCTCTCGAAGCCAATCAGGAATCTGAGCGTCTTGTTCGACCCCGAACTATCCTTCCTCCCCCACATCCGCTCCATGACCGTCACAGCCTTCCATCACCTCTGCAATATTGCCAGACTCTGTCACTACCTCACCCCCATACCAACAAAACCCTCGTCCACGCCTTTATCACTTCCAGGCTTGACTACGGGAACTTTCTCCTCGTCAGCCTCCCCAGCTCCCCCTTCACAGGCTGCAGATCATTCAGATCTCTGCAGCTCATGTACTCTCCCGAACCAGGATTTGAGACTACATCACTCCCACCCTCGCCCGTCTCCGCTGGCTCCCCATCACCCAGAGGATCAAATTCAAGATCCTTCTCCTTACGTTCAAGACCATTCATGGCCTTGCCCCCGCCTATCTCGCTGACCTACTGTCTCCCTATCAGCCTGCCTGCACCCTCCGTTCAGCAGACTCAGGCCTGCTTCGCGTCCACTGCCCTAACCCCCCCAACCATCGGTTGCCGGGCTTTCAGCCTCTCTGCTCCCACACTGTGGAACTCCATCCCACAGCCACTCGCCTCCTCCTTCAAGGCTGGTCTCAAGACCTCCCTCTTCAATCGCGCCTTCGGCTGCCCCACTAACTCTTCCACCTCTCCCACTCTCCTTCCCCTTCCCCCTACTTCGACCCTCCCCTACCCCCCACCCCATCCGCTCGGGTCCCAACCAGACTGTTCAGCGCTTTGGGACATCCTCCCAACGTGAAAGGCACTGTATAAGTACAGTTTTGTTGTTGTTGTTGTTAAGTCCTACTGTTCTGTGTACTTCAGTTTCATTTAATCGGCCTTCTCTCTTTCCTCTGGCATTTTATTTGTCCTTGAAAGGCTTATTTTGCTTCTTAGACATCTTTTTTTTAAATGTGCTATTGAACTCATACAGACAGTGTTATATTTGACGTCATATATTTCTCATACGTTACAGTAATATATATTTTGGTATTATCTCATCAATGATTGTAGATATTGGCTGCATAATTTTTGTATGCTCGTATTTAGAGCTGGCATTTTCAGTGATACGACTCGCAAACCATTTTACATGCCATAAACTCATAAATCCTGTGTGCACACCTTAAGCAAAACTACCAAACATGTGTGACAAACTTGCTTAGAAAGTGTCCAGCACCTTGGGACATCCTCCTGACGTGAAAGGCGCTATATAAGTGTAATTTTGTTGTTGCTATTGTTGATTCCCCCCCAAATTATGCCCATGATTCTGCCCCATGTAAGACGCTTCTGATGAGGTATAAATCACGACTCTACGTCAATTGGTTATTGCATTATTATTGGATACACACAGACTTTCTGTCTTTATTATTATAGATAGATAGATATATGGTCTAGGCTAGGGATACAAATGGATAAAATTATTGTGGGTTATTTTCCATTCAGAGAATCAGCAACATTAAATTCTCCTAAAAAGAATTCCCCTGTTTGCAGATTCTCAGATTGGATTTTTTATTCTTACGAGTCAATTATATTTTCATCAAGGAGTGGTTTGGTAGCTGGTGGATCTCCAGGCTGCCAGCTGTGAAGCCAAATGTTCATTTTGCACACAACAGGCTTTGTTCAGCTCCAACACTGGACAGTGTGAGATGAGGTGATTCCAACAGAGGAGACATTATTCATCAATGTATGGTATCATGCAACGTCTTGAGACATCCTCCTGATGTGAAAGGGGCTATACAAATGTAATGTGTATTGTATTGTGCCAGGCAAACAAAGAACACTCCCAGTAACAAGTACCTTTGTTTACAAAGTATTTATGAAGCTTCTGTCTCGGCCGCACAACATTTCCACAGTGAAACTGTCGGCAAAATTATCCAAGGCTCTCTCAGTCTCTCACATTCTTGTATTTAGAGTACTGTAATATCCAGGTATTCTATAAAATACAACAAACAATTTTACTGAACTTGAATGTCTACTTTATCTGGATGTGATATAGATTTCAAGACAGTTTGAGAACTGATGAGGTTTTCAAACTTCACAGATACTGCCAGGTGTGAAATTGGACACTGTGGTATTAGGGTTGCAACAACATAACTTCAATAAGTAATAATCCTTGCATTTGATAAAGTGCCTTATCACGTCTTTTAGATGTCTCAAAGCGCTTCACAGAATATACTGTAAAGTGAATTGACTGTATATTTTGTGGGCGAAACGCGGCAGCCAATTGCGCACAGCAGCATCCCACAAACAGTTGTGAATTGAAATGACCAATTTATGATTTCTTTAGGCATGTGGAGTAAGGGAACTTGCCCAAGGTTTTGTCCTGCCTGGAATTGAACCCAGGTCTCTCACTTGTAAGGTGAGTGCTCTCACTGAGGTACAGGACTCCACACTTAGCTACAGGACTCCAGTGAGGTAAAACTAACCTGTCTCACAACAGTGTAAAACCCAGCTCACATTCCCTATGGGTGAATAATCCAACGCTTGGTGAATTGTGTTTTAATATGATAAGAAAAGCCAAAATCAAAGGATCAAAAAGTAACATTGCTTTGAACGCTTGGACGCCTCAGGCTAGTTATCTGTGTTATAAATTTGCAGACTTCTGCTTAAAATTGAAGACAGAAGGTTATTCTAGTCCTGTCACAGTAACTCACTGTTATACCACCCTTGTCTCCTCAAATTCTCAACTCATTCATAGTGACCCATTTAACAATAGTCGTGTCTTCTCAACTCTCTCCATAGTCATCCACTGTCCAGCACCCCTGTCTACTCATCTATGTAAATCAGAATGAAGCAAAGTAAGTGTTATGTTTTTATGTTGTCCCCAAAAATACTTTACAATGCACTTAGTCCTCGTTTAACGTCGCAGATGTGTTCGCGAAAAGTGCAACTTTAAGTGAAACGACGTTAAGCAAACCCGTGCAAGAATAGCGGATGTTCAACGTCTATATATGCCTTCGCTACCCAAAGTACAGTAAAAGCCCGTTTATCCGGCACCCACGGGACCTGGCCAATGCCGTTAAAGCGCTTGCCGGATATTCGGGCGGCCCACGGCCGAAAACCCACCACAAAAATGTTTTAATTCTTTTAACACACCATACACACCAGACTAAGTAATAACAGAATATTACGTTGGTATTTATTGTTAATACTACTCTCTTGCGCTTCTCACCTTTACTGATTGAGGTTTATAGTCCAGCGATTCTTTTGTAAATGGAGGATGCCAGGCGGGTGAAAAAAACAGCAGCGTGATTTTAAAGTCACGTGACTTTACTAGCTGCAAGCCGAAGCCCTAGACTCTACTAGCGGCAAACCGAAATACTGCACCTGCGCGACAATGTGGGTTATCAGCTAGCGTTATCGGCTTGCCGCTAGTATGACTTTAAATTTGTACACACTCCGTTTTTTTCACCCGCTTGGCGTGCTCCATTTTAAAAAGAATCGCTGGACTATAAACCTCAACCGCAGCATCATGGCTTCAAGCTCAGCATCTACCTGCAAAGGTGAGAAGCGCAAGAGAGTAGTTTTACCAATAAGTACCAATACAATATTCTGTTATTATGTTATGATTTATGCATTTACAAATGCTCCACTGCTATTGTGCTGGATAAGTTCCGGTTTATCGAATGGGGACTTTTTTTTTTGGCGTGCCAATTATACGGAAGTGCCGATGCATCGAGTCACAGATAAACGGGCTTCTACTGTAGTTTGTTTCCACCGCACGAAAGACTTAACAGCAAACGTCACAGCGTTGAATGACTAAATGTTCCCCTATGTATCAGCAACGTAATAACGAAACAACATTGACCAAAGCAACGTTAAGCCCTGAACACTATTCTGCTGAGACTGAGCTCATTTTTATTGCATCTATTTGTTAAGCAGTGTAACTGCTTTGTCTTGCATCTTCTGAATTCACCAATCTTTCCTGTTCTGAAATTTCCCATTGCAAACTTGCAAACTTGTTTGCTTGTCCCTCAGGCCTCTATTCCTCCATCAGTGGCCATGTACAGTAAAAGCCCGTTTATCCAGCACCCTCTGGGTGGGGGGGTCGACTAATTGACTGTGTCGGATAATCGGGCAGCACGTTGCTGAAAACCCAACACAAAATATTTACTTATTTTAAAACATACCATATTAATAATATATAAATAAAAATAGTAACAGAATATTGTATGGATACTTACCAATAAAGACTCCAGCACACTCGGTAAAAACGCAGAGTTTGTAAGTTTAATAAATGCGCATGCGCACGCATTGTGCGCATGCGCAAAGTGAGCATACTCGCGATTGCTGGAATGGGGAATTGCCCCGGGAGGGGGTTGCGCAATCCGGTTGATCGGGTCACGGATAAAAGGGCTTTTACTGTACCGGTAGCCCCCGCTTACCGAACGCCCTGTTAATGAAACTTCACTATAACGAGGGTTTCTATTTGTACCCCACTATGTGCTTAGCGAAGGCTGCGCTCGCTATAATGAAAGTTTAAATCTCACGCGCTTCTTGTCTCCCGGCAGCCTCCACGACACAAGCGCACATACATACACACACTTCAGCACCACCTAATCCAAGAGAAAGCGCTGGAGTGTGGGAGGAGCTTCAGCGGTAGGATGCTCTGTCTGTCTCTCCTTCTCTCTGTCTTTCTCTCAGTCTTTCTCTCTCTGTCTCTGCCTCCCTCTGTGTGTGTGTGTCTCTCTCTCTCTCTGTGTGTCTCTTTCCCTCTCTCTGTCTGTTTCGGTCGCGCTCTCTCTCATTCTCTCTCTCTGTCTCTTTCTGTGTCTCTTTCTCTCTCTCTCTGTTTGAGTCTCTGGCTGTCACAATCTCACTCACAGTCTCTCTCTCTCTCTGTCTCTGTCTCTTTCTCTTTAACTCTCTCTCCCTGCCTTCAATAGCAGTGCTACCTGGCTTATGTTGTCGCTGATACACTGTAAATGTTAGCGCTAGGCGCACGGCATTACTAGGAACGATTTTTTTCATCTACGGAAACACAGTAGGGACCTCCCTCCCGCTTAACGCAATTTTCGCTTAACGAGGGGTTTTGAAGTCCCTAACCCTTTTGTTAAGTGGGGGATTCCTGTATTCAATCACAGGAATAGTCCTGGCCACACTTTCAGCCATTACACCCTGAAACTCTGGAACACTATTCCTCTGTCTCTCCGCCTTGCCTCCTTCTTCCCCATCTTCAGGTCACTCAGAAGACCTTCAGCTTTGACTGTGTCTACAGTCATCTCCCCCGGCTTTGGCGCCATGCTCTGCCATTGTCAAGTGCTCTGAGTGCAAGTTGGTGATGGTGGTGCATGCTAAGTTACAGTTACATTTTTCAATCCCATTTAAAATGTTAATTAGGGTTGCCTTAGACTTCACTGTGAGGCATCTTATAGTAATAATGCTTGCATTTGATATAGCGTTTTTCATGTCTTATAGCCGTTTCAAAGCGCTTTGTCTTCTCTCAAGGCTAAAAACCCCTAGCTTGTCTAATCGTTTGCTCACAGAAATAGAAAATAGAACTCTAAGCTCCCTCTGCAGCCCAAAACTAAGACAATAAAAAAAATGCAGAAATATTTGCCCCAAATTGCAGGAGTCTTGGCCAATTTGGGGGAAAATTGCAGGGAGTTGTTTGGTGCTATTGAGTTACTGCTAAACCTACAATTTTTAACTTTATTGTTGGGTGGTGGAAGTTGACTCTTTTAAGAGAGAAGTAGATAGTTCTTTGGTTGGCAGAGCTATGGGAAGAGAGCGGGGGAGTGGGATTGATTTGGACACCTCTTTTTAAAAAGCCGGCACAGACACAGGAGCCGAATGGCCTCTTTCTGTGCTGCATAATTCTATGATTCTATAATATTAGATTGTTGAAAAAAAAGTGAATTACTTCTACAACAAAAACTGAGTGGTTGGGGGTGGTGGGATATGCCATCGAGGCTACAGGAGCTCTCAGGCCCCAGCACCAAGCGCATACTCAGAGACACAAAGAGACACACAATCGCAGATACATTGATACACAAACAGTCTCACAGACACAGGGAGAGAGCCACACAACATCAAAAAATTTAGAGCGCCTTTCCTGTCGGACGTCCCAAGGCATTGAACAATCAGGTCGGGACTGAGCAGAGGGGGAAGGGTTGGAGTAGGGGGAAGGGGAAGAAGACTAGGAGAGGGGGAAGAGTTAGGAGTGGAACAGAAGGCACGGTCGAAGAGGAAGGTCTTGAGACCGGCCTTGAAGGAAGAAAGGGAGTTGAGGTGAAGGGATTGTGGGATGGAGTTCCATAGTTTGGGACTCAGATACAGACAGAGAACAACATACAGACATAGAGACACAACAACAACAAAATTATATACATAGAGCGCCTTTCATGTCGGAAGGATGTCCCAAGGCACTGAACAGTCGGGTAAGGACCCGAGTACAGGGTTGGGGGGCAGGATTGGGATGATGGATGGCAGAGAGGTAGCACAGCAACTGAAAGCATAGTTGAAGAGACAGTTGAAGATGGGTCTTGAGACCAGTCTAGAAGGAGGCAAGAGAGGAAGCAAGGTGGAGGGATTGTGGGATGGAGTTCCAAAGCATAGGGGCAGAGAGACTGAAAGCTCTGCAGCTGGTGATAGGGCGGGAGACATGGAGCAGGCCAGGGGCTGCTGAATGGAGGAAGCAAAGTGGTTTATAGGAGTTCAGAAGGTCAGAGACATAGGAGGGGGCAAGGTGGTGGAGGGCCTTGAACGTGAGGATCTTGAATTCGATCCTCTGAGGAATGGGGAGACAGAGTCCGGTGAGGGTGGGGGTAATGGGGTCGCAGAGCCTTGTGCGGGAAAGGACACAAGCTGCAGAGTTTGGGATGATCTGCAACTTGTGGAGGGAAGAGTTGGGGAGGCCAACGAGGAGTCGAGCTTTGAGGTGACAATTGCGTGTGTGAGGGTTTCAGTGGCCTGAGGGTAAGGCAGTGACAGAGATGGGCAATGTTGCAGAGAAACACTCAGAAACACAGCAACACATATTCTCAGAGAGAGAGAGACGCACACTCACATAGAGACACATGCAAACACACAGATGCACAGGCACATCCACAAACATACATAGGAAAAGGAGACGCAGAGATATTCACACAGACACTCACAAACAGAGAGAGAGATGGCCACACACAGACACTCACAAATGCATATAGAGAGAGACATACACACAGACAATCATATATGCTCTCACGCACACAAACACACAGAGACAATCACAATAGCCTCCAAGTCAAGCCTATTTGCTGCTTGCACAGTACACGGACATCCAGAGCCACAGCTAGGAGGCCCGTGGACCAGAAATTATATTTATAGCGGGTTTGTAACGGAGGAGGTTGTTCGCAGTGGGTTCAGTAGCTATTGCCAAACAATAGAAATTCCCCCAACTGGGTATTTATTATTTATTGGAAGCGCTCTGAGACGCCGTCCGGCGTGGAGGGCACTATATAAATCGATGTTGTTGTTGTTCGAGTTCCTCTCCTCTGCATTGCCCCGAGGGACTAGACAGCCCTTATGTCGCAGTGACCAGCGTTGTATATTAGAGTCGACCCTTGTCGAACGCGACATTCTCGACTGCGGATTTGCCTGTATGCGAAGAAATAAATGCGGCACCTTTTTGCGTAACGCAAGTAAAATTTGCGTATGTGCACTGGCTGGCCCCGCGAGCATACGGCAGCTCCCGACTAAGTCCGATGATTCCTCGGCTGACTGGCCCCGCGCGCATTTGGGAGAACGCCGGCCCCGCGCGCAATGCACACTTGGGAAGATGCGCCCCGCCCGAGTCCGATGATTCCTCAGCCTCGGAGCAATGATGGCATTGCATGTTAAACAGAAGAGACAGAGACAGAGAGAGAGAGAGAGAGTCTCCTAACCAGGACCAAAGGTAAAATATTTTAGCCAAGCTGTGGTAGTGTAAGGTGCTGTTTTATTGTCTCCAGAGAGTCAGTGAGAGCGAGGAGAGGGACGAGCGGGCCAGTCGGTTGTAGCCCACACCTTGCATTGGTCGGGTGTGGATGTGTGAGGTAGGATAGCCTGTGGATGGATTCCCATAACCTCTTTTTTCCCATTACTTATTAAGCTTACTGAATGCGATTTTACTGAGTGCGCTGTTTTCCAGGTACGTAACCTCCGCGTTCGGCGAAGGACAACTGTATACTCAAGGCGCAGTCTGAGCAGAGCACGATACAGCCTGAGTATAATGCCTGGGATCTAGAAATCAACTGATTTCAGCATCTGTTGTCCTTTTCTATTGCTGTTTTGACCTAGTGGGTGATGGATGGGACAGCTAATACCCTTAGAACTCTTCCAAGCTTTGCACTTGGTAAATTCAATCCCATCTATGTACATGTTTCCTACTTTTACTTCTTATATATATTGCTATACATTTACCTGTATTGAACTTAATTTGACAATTATCAGTCCAATATGCATACCTTATCAAGCTCTCATTGCAAGACCGTTGCGTGTGTCAGCTTGGCTCAATGGTAGCACTCTTGCCTCTGAATTAGAAAGGGGTTATAGCTCTAAGTAGGGATTTGGAATTTAAGATGACATTCAACAACAATAAAATTGCATTTGTACAGCTCCTTTCACATCAACAACAACAACTTGGATTTATTTAGTCCCTTCACGCCGAACAGCATCTCAGAGCGCTTCACAATAACAGATCCCAGCGCTGAGTCCAGGAGAGGGGGGAAAAGGTGACCAAAAGCGTGGTCAAAAAGAAAAGTCAAAAATAAGAAAAGTCAAAAATAGGCACGACCTAAAAATAGGAAAAGAGGGGGCGAGGCGAAGGGAGTGAGGAAGAGTGTTCCAGAGCCTCGGGGCGTAGGTCTGGCCAGGTCTGACCTCCTCCTTGTCTGGAGGCCAGAGCGAAGGCAATGGGTCACTGTTGTGAGGAGAGAGGAGGTCAGAGAGAGAGGGGGTGCGGAGGGGAGGGATTTTAATACAAGAGTGAGGATCTTGAAATCGATCTGCTCCAAGACTGCTCCCAGTGCAGTCTGGCAAGAACTGGGGTAATTGGAGTGCTGAGTTTTGTACAAGTGAGAATGCGGGCAGTGGAGTTCTGTATGAGCTGTTTTTTTATGAATGCTAGTGGAGGGGAGACCAGCGAGGGGGGCATTTGAATAGTCCAGCCGAGAGGTGACAAAGGCATGGGCCAGGGTTTCGGCGGTTTTGGGGCTAATGCTTCGGAGATGGAAGTCGAAGAAGGCGGTGCTGGTGGGGGACCTGATATGGGGGAGGAAGGATAATTGGGGGTCGAACCTGATGCCTAAGTTGCTTACGGGATGCAGTTCAACATCGGGAGGATATCCCAAAGCGTTGGACAGTCAGTGATTCAGACTCGAGCTGGGAGTCAGGATTGGGGAGGGTGAGAGAAGTGGGAGGATGGATGGTGATCATGGTCGAAGAAGAGGATCGTGAAGGAGACAAGCAAGGGGACGAGGCAGAGGGACTGTGGGATGGAGTTCCAGAGGGTGGGGGTAGAGTGGCTAAAGGCTCATCTGACAATGGTGGGGGTGGAGTGGCAGAAAGTTCGAGGCAGGGAACATGAAGCCGGCTGGAGCCCACCGATTGGAGGGAAAGGGCAGGTTGGTAAGGGGATAGAATAGGGGATAGCTGCAAAGGTAAGGAGGGAGCAAGGCCATGGAGGGCTATGAAGGTGAGGACCACAATCTTGAACTGTGTCCTTTGTGTGATGGGAAGCCAGAGGAGGGCAAGAATGGGGGTGATAGGGTCATGGAGCCTGGTGCAGGAAAGGACATGGGCTGCAAAACTCTTAAGTGATCTGCAGCCTGTGAAGGGAGGAGTTGGGGAGGCAGACAAGCAGGGAATTTGAATACTCAAGCCTGGATGTTATAAATATGTGTATGACAGCTACAGTGGCCTGTGGTTTGAGACAGTGGCGGAGCCAGGGGATGTTGTGGAGGTGGGGGAAAGCAGAACGGATCATGGCCCTGATGTGGGGTAGAAAGAATAGTTGAAGTTCAAACAAAGCATTGGACTGGCTGAAGGTAGAGTGTGCATCCGCAATCATGTTGTAGGTTTCGATCCGCAAACATGTTGAAGTTGACCACACATCTGCGGATACTAGCACCAAGATGGAGCGTATAGATATTGAAGAAGAGGTGTCCAAGGATGGAGCCCTGAGGAACACCACATGAGACGGTGCGGGGCCTAGAGGAGAAACTGTTTGTGAAGAGGAAAAACTGTTTCAAGGACAGAACCATGAAGCTTGGGTTGAGGGGAGAGGCAGTGGAGGAAGATAGAGTGGTCTACAGTATCGAAGGCATCAGAAAGATCAAGGAATCGTACAATCTTACAGCACAAAAGGTGGCCATTTGGCCCATCAAGTCTGTGCTGTCTCTTTGAAAAGAGCAACTCTATCCCACTCCCCAGATCTCTCCCCATAACTGCGTAAACCCGTCCTCGCCAAATAAACGTCTATCTCTTAGGGAACGGCGATATGGGATTTTTCCGGTTATGGATATATCGGTTTGCTCATACCTGCTTAAACCGATCTATCGAGTTTTTATACTGCGCATGCGCGTGCATTCGAAGTGCGCGTGCATTGATGTTGCGCACGCATTTATGGTGCGCGCTCAGTCGCGGTGCGCACGCATTGACGGTGCGTCCGCACTGACGATGCGCGCGCAGTCGCGGTGCATGCACATTTCGAAATGCGTGCTCTAGGTCCAGAAAGTTTGTAATGTTGGTGTCAAGGTCTGTTGAATTATACGATGTTGTTTGCTCCCTACCTCCCCCTCTCCTTCTCTCCCTCCCTCCCTCCCCCTTCTCCTTCTCTCCCTCCCCCTCCACTCTCCCTCTCTCCTCTCCCTCCTCCCTGTCTCCTCTCCCTCCTTTCCCCCTCCCTCCCACCCCTCTCTCCTTCTCTCCCTCCCTCCCTCCCCTCTCTCCCTCCCCTCTCTCCCTCCCCTCTCTCCTTCTCTCCCTCCTTTCCCCTCGCTCCTTCTCTCCCTCCTTTCCCCCTCTCCTTCTCTCCCTCCCTCTCCTCTCTTCCTCTCTCCTTCTCTCCCAACTTTCCCCCTCTCCCTCCCTCCCCTCTCTCCTTCTCTCCCTCCTTTCCCCTCGCTCCTTCTCTCCCTCCTTTCCCCCTCTCCTTCTCTCCCTCCCCTCTCTTCCTCTCTCCTTCTCTCCCAACTTTCCCGCTCTCCCTCCCTCCCCTCTCTCCTTCTCTCCCTCCTTTCCCCTCGCTCCTTCTCTCCCTCCTTTCCCCCTCTCCTTCTCTCCCTCCCTCCCTCTCCTCTCTTCCTCTCTCCTTCTCTCCCTCCTTTCCCCTCGCTCCTTCTCTCCCTCCTTTCTCCCTCTCATTCTCTCCCTCCCTCTCCTCTCTTCCTCTCTCCTTCTCTCCCAACTTTCCCCCTCTCCTTCTCTCCCTCCATCTCTAAACACAAAATAGAACACACACACACCAAAAACAAAATCTAGAGATTTATTCTCCTCCATTTCTTGCTTGAAACTAGCATGTAATGTCCACGTGTAAATGAGATCTATTACAATAGAAAAGAGAGAGACAGACAGTCTGACTGTTAGAGTTAGAAGCCAGATTATCACTGCTTCTATGTGTGTGTCTGACTAGACACACACAGCAGTGATAATCTGGCTTCTAACTCTCACACACAAAAATAACACTTACAGCCACAAAATGCCACTTATTTTTATGTAGTCTGAAGTTTGAATTAATGTCCTTCGCCATTGGCAAGCTCTCCTTTGCTGTGCAAAAAGTGACAGCGTTCGTGATACTTTGCCAATTTTTGTCCCCTCTCTGGTACAATGTTCTCCTCTTAAATAAAGCAGGAATTGTTTGAGCTGCACTGGCCCCACTACCTGTCGCTTTCTCCGAAGCGCTGGTTCGACTTCCTGCTGTTGTCGACAATGATTTCGCTCTGAGGGCAGCGTGCTGGGTGGGGTGGTGCTGCTTAATGTGATGTCGCAGGTTGCTCGTGCTCAAATCAGATGTCTTAACCAAGACCTTGCAAACTGTACATCTATACACACCATTACTGACTGCATTGTTTTCAAAGTAGTCCCATACGGGGCTTCTTTTCCCCATGATGAGAAAGGTAAATTTTCAAACTACAATTTTCAGCGATGCGACTTTGTTAAGACGCCACGACTCACGTCGAGTATACACAGTAAAGTGTGCGTGCGCATCGGATGTGCGCGCCCGTTAATTGTGCGCGCGCACCGAATGTACGCGCATTCCATGCTCTAGATCTAGGAGGTTGCAATGCCGGCGACAAGGTAAGCTGGAAAAGATCGCATTACACTGATAATACCAACAATATTGATATATTGCCAGGAACGATATTAAAAATATATCGATGTATATTTTTAAAATCGAATCTCTCGATATAACAGTTTTTTTAGAATCACCATATCGGCATACCGATCTGAAAATCATATCGGGTTTAATCGAAAAACCGATTAATCGCCGTTCCCTACTATCTCTTTAAAAGTTGTTATCGAATCTGCCTCCACCAGCTTTTCAGGCAATGCATTCCAGATTCGAACAACTCACTGAGTGAAAACTTTTCCTCCTCACCTCCTCTCTGCTTCTTTTAGAAACTATTTAAAATCTGTGACGTCGGGTCACTGACATACCCACCAGTGGAAACAGTTTTTCCCTGTTTATCCTATCGAATCCCCTCATGATCTTGAAAAACTCTATTAGGTCTCCTTGTAACCTTCTCTGCTCCAATGAGAATAAACCTAGCCTCTCTATCCTTTCCTTGTAACTGAAGACCCTCATTCCTGTACCATCCTGGTAAATCTCCTCTGCACCTTTTCTAATGCCGTAACATCCTTCCTAAAGTGTGATGACCAGAATTGAACATAACAACAACAACAAAATTACATTTATAGAGCGTCTTTCACGTCGGGCCCCGAGCAGGGGGGAGGGTGAATGATCGGAGTAGGGGGAAGGGGAAGGATAGCAGGAGAGGGGGAAGAGTTAGGAGAGGAACAGAAGGCATGGTGAAGAGGAAGGTCTTGAGACCGGCCTTGAAGGAGGAAATAGAGGAAGTGAAGTGAACGGATTGTGGGAGGGAGTTCCACAGTGTGGGAGAAGAGAGGCTGAAAGCCCAGCCACCGATGATG
Organism: Hydrolagus colliei; assembly: GCA_035084275.1. Taxonomy (NCBI): domain Eukaryota; kingdom Metazoa; phylum Chordata; class Chondrichthyes; order Chimaeriformes; family Chimaeridae; genus Hydrolagus; species Hydrolagus colliei. Next base: position 11,656,748 of record CM068743.1, read on the forward strand.
GGGCGGTTAGGGCGGTGGACGTGGAGCAGGCCAGAGCCTGCTGGGCGGAGGGGGCGGGCGGTCTGATAGAGAGACAGCAGGTCGGAGAGATAGGCGGGGGCAAGGCCGTGAATGGCCTTGAAGGTGAGGACGAGGATCTTGAATTCGATCCTCTGGGGAATGGGGAGCCAATGGAGACGGGCGAGGGTGGAAGTGATGTGGTCATGGAGCCTAGTGCTGGAGAGTACACAAGCTGTAGAGTTCTGAATAATCTGTAACTTGTGAAGGGAGGAGCTGGGAAGGCCGACGAGGAGAGAGTTCCCGTAATCCAGCCTAGATGTAATGAAGGCATATAGGAGTGTTTCGGCAGCATGCAGGGTTAGGTAGTGGCAGCGTCTGGCAATGTTACGGAGGTGGTGGAAGGCTGTACTGGTCATGGCGCGGATATGAGGGAGGATGGACAGTTCTGGGTCAAACAAGACGCCCAGATTCCTGACTGGCTTCGAGAGGTGGAAGGAACAGCCTTGAATGCTGATGTTGTCAGCGCCTGAGGTCGGAGGCGCTGTCGCGAGCCGATCAGGAGGGCCTCTGTCTTGTTGACATTAAGTTGGAGGAAATTGGCCCTCATCCAGCACTCAATGTTGGATAGACAGTCAGTAGCGCCAGTAGTCCTGGAGTCGAGGGTGGAAGCGGAAAGGTAGATTTGGGTGTCATCCGCGTACATGTGGAATGAAACACAGTACTCTATCTGAGGCCTAACCAAAGTTTTACAGAGGTTAATCACTACTTCCTGATTTTTGTACTCTATGCCCCTATTTATAAAAAAAAAGGCTAGTATGCTTTTTGAAAGCCTCGTATGCTTTTTTAACAGCTTTATCTACCTATCCTGCCACCTTCAAAGATTCACTTACACAAACCCCCAGGTCTCTCTGTTCCTTCATACCCCTTAAAATTGTACTATCTAGCCCAGTGGTTCCCAAACTCAGGTCCGACCCGAATCAGGGTCGCGGGGGTCCTCGGTAGGGTCATGAAGGGTCAGCAGAATTTTTTTTGTTGCTTTTTTTAAACGTTGAAAATGCTTTTTTAATGCTAAAAAAAAGCGCCAGAGGCGACACCGCCGACCAATTTGTATAAAGACATTGTTACGAGTTGCGCTGAGTCTAAAAAAAGAGACAGAGATAACGTTTTGGCTGAGCTGAGCTTCAATCGCGATATCGCCCCCTAGGGATGGGAGGACCTGTTGGAGGCTAATTTGGGTTGCAGCAAAACAAGTTTGGGTTGCAAGGACCTGCTGGTGGTTAATTTGGTTTGCAGCAAAAAAAAAGGTTGGGAACCAATGATCTAGCCTATATTGCCTCTCCTCATTCTTCCTTCCAAAATGCATCACCTCACATTTCTCCACTTTAACCTTCATCTGCCATGTGTCTGCCCATTTTACTATTCTGTCTATATCTTCTTGCAGATGGCTACTGTCCTCCTCACTATTTACTATTTTTCCTAACTTTGTGTCATCTTCAAACTTGGAAATGGTACTCCCTATACCCAAGTCCAGATCATTAATATAAATTAAAAAGAGCAGTGGTCCCAATACCGATCCCTGGGGAACGCCACTGTACACTTCCCTCCGGTCAGGAAAACAGCTGTTCACCACAACTCTCTGCTTTCTGTCTCCCAGCCAGTTCTGGATCCATGTTGCCACTGTCCCTTTAACACCGTCAGCTTCTATTTTCTTTATAAGCCTTTTATGTGGCACTTTGTCAAATACCTTTTGAAAGTCCATGTAAACTACATCAAGTGCACTACCTTGATCCACCCATTCCGTTACCTCATCAAAAAACTCTTATCAGATTTGTCAGACAAGATTACCTTTAACAAATCCGTGCTGGCTGTCCTTTATTAACCGATATCTTTCTAAGTGAAGATCTATCTTGAAACCCGATTGGAGGGGTTTGTGAGCTTCGGGAGAGGAAGGAGTGAAGCTGGGAAGCAACGACTCATTCCAGGACATTGGGAAGGAAAGGGAAGTTGTAGATGGGGTGGTAGTTTGAAAGCAGGGATAGGTCCAGGGAGGGTTTTTTAAGAATAGGAGTGCTGATTGCCATTTTTAAAGGGGTGGGAACAGTGCCAGTGGACTGGGAGAGGTTTATGTCTGTGTAGAAGGGCAAGGAGGTGGAGATAGGAGCTAAGGAGAGCGGTAGGTATGGGGTCGAGGGAGCAGGTGGTCAGTTCCACACAGGTTATAGTGATGGTAAAAGAGGAGCAATCTAATGCAATGCTAGAGTGTGTTGCATTGTCAGAAGTGAGGAAATTTAGATGAGGCGTTAAACCGACGTGCCGTGTGCCTGTTCAGGTGGACATTACAGATCCCATGAAAAGATGAAGGAATTTCCTCTCGGTATCCTGCAAACAATCCCTCAAATAAAATTGTTCAAGAACAAATTAGATAGATTTCTGCTAGAAAACAATATCTCAGGATACAGTATGTAGTTTGGGATACAATATGGAGTTTGGGATACAGCATGTCAAACGACTGCCAGGATGGTGAAAGACGACTTGATGGATTTTTGGTCTTCTTTCACATAGCAAATTTGTATGTTCTTAAACTTGTCACATACAAGTTGGGGAACAGGACAAAGAGGACGGTAGTATTCATTTACCCCACAACTTGAGTGCATCAACTACTCAAACCCATGCCCACTCCGTGTAAAAATGACTTAAAGGCTCCCATGTGATGTCTGTCCAATAGACACAAGAAGGCGATACTAGCGGCATCCTTTAGCTACTGTTAACTGTAGAAGCAGGCCATTTTCTAAAGCTCAGATTAAATCAAACTGAGTTTATTCATGTGGCACGTTGCTTTAATGACTCAATTGGCATTTGGACATTGATAATGAGAAGCAAGCAAGTGTAAGATGTTTCTGGGAAAATGACTGGGAAGATTGTGGAAGAAAGTGGAAGTATAAGGTTTAAATAAAGGAACAAGTGAATCGAAACAATGATGTTTCAATAAGATGTGCATCTTGGAGTGGTAAGATATTGTGCATGTCTACAGATCTTAGAATCACAAATTCGGCTCCCAAACATTAATGAAAGCCTATCTTTACATCTTTGTTCAGACTCCACCAAGCATCAGGGTTACCTTTGTGGGGCAATGATGCCAAACTAAACTCTGCCGATCAAGCAATAATTACCTCAACCTAAAAATATTGTTCACTATTTTATCAGTAGGTGTTAGTTGTAAGGTATTTCATTTCATAGGATATGATTGAAATGATTGGGCTTGTCATAAAAAGACCTTCGCTGCTGATACATGCAAACAGTGCCTTACACTTCAACCAAGACATTCGTGTCATCGATTACTGATCAATCAACAAATAGCAAGTGGTAGTTACACAATTTCCAGCAACACAATTCGCTGAGTTTCTGCCACCCGCATGGGATCATCAATCTGACTGCCATTTTCATAACCTCAGTATTTTGTTTCACCCATAATTCTCCTTCTCACATCAGGCATTGGCCGCATCAACTGCCTTTCCTCCCCTATTTCCAAGCAATGACCCGCTCTGACTTCCCTCACCTCTGCAATATTGCCCGACTCCACCATTACCTCACCTCCCACCCCCCGCCCAGGCCATTGAAATCCTTATTTACCACCTTCATCACATCCTGGCTCGAATACGTCAATGCCCTACTTGTCGGCCTTCCTAATTCCTCCCTCCATAGGTTGCAGATAATCCAGAACTCTGCAACCCATGATCCCTACCGCTCCAAGCTTCGTGACCACATCCCCTCCATCCTCACCCAACTCCATTGTTTCCCCATCACCCAGAAGATTAAATTCAAGATCCTCGTCCTAACTTTCAAAGCCGTCCACAGCCTCGTGCCACCCTACATCTGCAACCTCCAAATCCTCTATCAACCAGCCCGCCCCCCTCCACTCAGCAGGCTCCAACCTGCTCCATGTCCCCGACCCATCCGCCCTACCATTGGCAGACGAACCTTCAGCCACTCTGCTCCCAGCCTCTGGAACTCCATCCAGCAGTCCCTCCACCTCATCCTCTCCCTAGCCTCCTTCAAATCCCGCCTGAAGATCCCGCCTCAAGACTCGCAACCCCCCCCCAATTCAGAAATCAATGCTGTGGTCAATCTCCTTACCTTCAAAGTTCTCCCACGAACTTCCTACACTCTTACCTCTGTAATTTCCTGTAACACTACCCACTCGCCATTCCCTCCACCCCTGGAGTACTGGTCTGCTTCATCCCACTTTTGTTGAATGAGCTTTCTACCATTTTGTCTGTGGACTCTGGAATTATTTTTTCATTTGGCCTCGGCCCCTCCCACTTTGATTTAAAAACCATTCTACAGCAACAACAACTTGGACTTATATAGCACCCTCCACGCCGAACAGCATCTCAGAGCGCTTCCCAATAATGGATCTCAGGGCCAAGCCAGCGAGAGGGGGGAAGAAGGTGACCAAAAACGCAGTCGAAAAGAAAGGTCTCTAGCCGAGACCTGAAAATAGGAAAGGAGGGGGCGAGGTGAAGATAGTGAGGCAGGGAGTTCCAAAGCCTCGGGGCATAGTTGCTGAAGCCACAGCCGTTAATGGTGGAGCAGGGGATTCAGGGGACAAAGAGGAGGCCAGACCTGGTGGAGCGAAGGCAATGGGTACTGTTGTGAGGGGAGAGGAGGTCAGAGAGATAGGAGGTGCAGAGGAGTGGAGGGATTTGAATGTATGCATGAGGATCTTGAATTTGATCCTCTCCAGGACAGGGAGCCAGTGAAGAATGACAAGGACTTGGGTAATCGGAGAGCGTAGTTTTGTATGGGTGGGAATGCAGACGGCGGAGTTCTGTATGAGCTGGATTTTATGAATGCTAGCAGAGGGGAGACCGGCGAGGAGGCCATTTGAATAGTCCAGCCAAGAAGTGACAAAGGCATGGAGCAGGGTTTCTCCAGCTTTTGGGGTGAGATATTGACGGAGACAGGCAATGCGTTGGAGATGAAAGAAGGCGGTGCTGGTGAGGGACCGGATGTGGGGGAGGAAGGATAATTGGGGGTCGAACCTGGCGCCTAAGTTGTGTATGGGTTTGAAGAGTTTTAGGGGCAGGTTGGGTAGATGGAGGAGGTAGGAACCGTGTGATTGAAGACTACCTCTATATCTGTAGCCACCTATTATCTTTCTGGCCTCCATATCCTCTGTGGAAAACACTTTCAGATGTACTCCTACATTAAAGGCACTAGGGGCTATGTGCCACCGGCTGCTGTGTTTCATCCATAAGTCAGTTCATTTTATAGTATATTCTGTGAAGCGCTTTCAGATTTCTCGAAGACATGAAAAAGTACAGAATTGTGTGGAAAATTGTGCAGAGGGTTGATTGGTACTATTGAGAGGTACATTTTATTGCTAACCTACATTTTTTCACTTTATTGATAAAAACTATATACAGTATGAAGAAATAACACCTATCAGGTTGTTCCCCCCCCAAATTATGAATGCTTTCTTTAGCAAAAACCAGGGCCCAGAGCTCATTATGTTTTTACAGGTTTGTAGCTGGGGGTGAGTGTGTGGTGTACCCACTCGACCTGGTGATCACCCAGGGCCTCACCGCCTCGGACATCACCATCACAGAAAAGCCATCTCGGACCACCACTTAATTTCCCTCAATCCCTCCATACCCGCTTCCCCTGCTCAATCCTCCAAAATTATCTCCCGCCCGTGGAAAACTATCTCCCCCCACTCTCTCTGCCACTCTTGAGTCATCTGACATCCTTCCCCTCTGGCCCTCCCTAAATGATCTGTCCTTCTTTATCCTTCCTCCACAGTTCCCTCTCCTCCATGCTTGACTCCTTCACCTCCCGAACTGCCTCCTATTCTCGTAAATCCCTCTGTTACACCAGCCACCTCTGAATCCTTAAGGTGCATGTACTGGCCGCCGAACGAGCCCGGATCAAATCAACCTTAACGGTCCACCGGCAAATCTGGCTAGAGCTTACCAAGGCCTACCATTCTGCTCCAGCCTCTGCAAGTCCTCCTACTATTCAGAACTAATCGTGGAGGCCAAGGACAACCCCAGGCTCCTTTTCTACACCACCAACCGCCTCCTCTTCCCACACCTCACGCATCCTATCCTCCAACTCTTAACTGCGAGGAGGTGCTGGATTTCTTCGAATCTGAAATCAAGGGTATCCATTCAGCCACCTCTACCCCATTCTCCATTATCTCCCCACTACCTCTCCCCCAGGATAACTCTCCCCCAGGATCCATCTCCATCCTACCCCCCATTGCATACCTTCCACCCGATCTCTCCCCCCACCTTCTCTGCTCTCCTCCATAAAATGAAACCCACCTCCTGCTCCCTTGACCCCATCCTCACCTCCTTTCTCATCTCCCAGCTACATTTCCTGCCCCCCCTCCTCCCCCCCCCACCCCTGACTGATGTCATCAGTTGAGGTGGAGCTCCTGTGGCTCAGTGGTTAGAGCACTTGTCTTGCAAGCTGGGGAGACCAAGCTGGGGAGACCTGTGTTCGAATCCAGGCAGGTCAGGGCGAAACCTTGGGCAAGTTTCCTTGCTCCACACACCTAATAATAATCCCTCCAAAAAACCCACAATAATAAAATTGGTCATTTCAATCCACGACTGTGTGTGGGACACTGCTGTGCACAATTGGCAGCTGCGATTCGCCCACAAATATATATACAGTCAATTCGCTTTACAGTATATTCTGTGAAGCGCTTTGGGATGTTGATAAAATGTGGAAAGCGCTATATCAAATGCAAGGATTATTATTATTATTATCAACCTCTTCCTATCCAGTGGCATTGTCCACACTCTTCTAAAAACTGCAGTCATCACCCCCATCTTAAAAAAAACCTTCTCGTGACCCATCCCTACTTGCTAACAATCGCCCCATCTCCAACCGCCCAATCCTCTCCAAGGCCCTGGAAAGAGTCGTTGCTTCCCAGCTTCGTTCCTACCTCCCCTGCCACTCCCTCCTCGAACCGCTTCAATCTGGCTTCCGTGCTGCCCACAGCACCGAGACAGCCCTTATCAAGGTTTCTAACGACATTCTCAACATCTATGACCAGGGAACTCCTTGTCCTTATTGACCTCTCCGCCGCTTTCGACACTATCGACCATTCCATCCTCCTACACTGCCTCTCCTCCTTCCTCAATCTCCATGGATCTGTCCTTGCCTGGTTCAACTCCTGCCTCTCTCATCGCCTACACTTTGTCGCCACCAACGTTTTCTCTTCTGGCACCCGCACTGTCACCTGTGGCGTCCCCCACGGCTCTGTCCTTGGCCGCTTACTTTTCAACATCTATATGCTCCCACTTGGTGACATCATCCGCAGACATGGGGTTAACTTCCACATGTATGCAGATGACACCAAACTCTATCTCTCTGCCTCTACCACTGTCTGTCAGACATCAAATCCTGGATGAGAGCAAACTTTCTACAGTTGAATGTAAACAAGACCGAGGCCCTACTGATTGGCTTGTGTCAGCGCCTTCTTGCATCAGGTGCTGGCTGCATCAACCTCCATGGTTTCACGCTCAACCTCACCAAGCCAGTCAGGAACCTAGGTGTCTTGTTTGACCCTCAACTGTCTTTCCTCCCTCACATCCAAGCAATGACTCACTCTGCCTTTCCCCACCTCCGCAACATTTCCCGACTCCACCATTACCTCACTCCTAAAGCCACTGAAACCCTCATCTGCGCCTTCATTACATCCCGGCTCGATTATGCAAATGCCTTGCTGGTCGGCCTTCCCAATTCCTCCCTCCACAGGCTGCAGATAATCCAGAACTATCTCTCTCTCCCCCATCCTTGCTCGACTCCATTGGCTCCCCATCATCCAGAGGATCCAATTCAAGATTCTGGTCCTCACATTTAAAGCCCTCCACAACCTCGCCCCACCCTACATCTGTGACCTCCTATCCCCTTACCAAGCTGCCCACCCCCTCCGTTAAGCAGGCTCTGGCCTGCTGTACGTCCCCTAACCCACCCACCCAACCATTGGCGGGCGAGCCTTCAGCCACTCTACCTCCAACCTCTGGAATTCCATCCCAAAGTCTTTCCGCCTCGCTCCCTCCTTAGCCTCTTTCAAGTCTTGCCTCAAGACTCTCCTCTTCAATGGACCCTTCGGCATTTCCCCTTCCCCCCCCCCCCCACCCCACCCTTTCCTCAGCTCGGGTCTGAATCAATAACTGTCCAGCACCTTGGGACGTCCTCCTGACGTGAAAAGAGCTATACAAATATAATTTTGTTGTTGTTGTTGTTGTTTGTAGTGGAAGGTTGTGTGTAGAAGATTGCATTCATCTATAATCAAACTTAATTTGTCAGTTAAAAGCCCATGTACATTCTCTTGCAAATTCCCTTTGTAAGGCTTTTGCTGCATCCTTTGATTCTGCAGTTTGCTCTGCACAAGGTATCATCGGCAAATTTCACTATCATACACAGGGTCTGTGAATCCAAGTATTAGTATATACAAAGTACAGGAGGCGTCCTTGTGAAGACTTCTAAGGTACCTGGCTAATATAATAATAATATAATAATCCTTGCATTTGGTATAGAGCTTTTCACGTCTTCTAGACATCTCAAAGCACTTCACAGGATATACTGTAAAGTGAATTGACTGTATAAATGTGGGCAAAACGAGGCATCCAATTGCACACAGCAGTGTGTCCCACAAACAGTCGTGGATTGAAATGACCAGTTTTTTTTTTTTTGAGGGATTATTAATAGGCGTGTGAAGTAAGGAAACTTGCCCAAGGTTTTGCCCTGCCTGGAATTGAACCCAGATCTCATGCTTGTAAGGCGAGTGTTCTAACCACTGAACTACAGGACTCCACAATATCTACCCCTATTTTGACCGAGTTCCTCTACAACAACCCTCTGCTTTCTTTGCAAGTGGAGGAGTCCTGTAGCCTTGAGCAAGCCTATCCTCTTGGAGTCCTATCCTTCCCAAATAATTATCTCCTTCTCTCTTAATAGTTGTTATCACATAAGCTTCCACCACCCTTTCAGTCAATGCATTCCAGATCCAAACAACTCACTGTGTGGAAAAATTTCTCCTCACCTCCCCTCAGTTTCTTTCAACAACTATTTTAAATCAGTGTCCTCAGGTTACTGAACCACTCACCAGTGGAAATAGTTTATCCTTGTTCCATCTAGAATCCCTGATAATTTTGAAAACTTCTACTGAAGCACTTTGGGATGTCCTCCCGACGTGAAAGACCGCTATATAAGTGCAATTTTGTTGTTGTTGTTGTTGAAACAAAATATAGGCTTGCTCAATGATACAGATACAACTACTTGGATTTGTATAGCTCCCCACCACGCAGAACGGCGTCTCAGATACAAATGTATTATGGGGAGCAGTAAATGGATTCTCTCCAGCTGTGTTTATCGTAGTGGGAGATTGGCAGTTACTGAGAAAAGCAGAGATAGGGTATGGGTGAGGTATGGATGTCAGGCACAGATATTACAAGTAAAGTATTTGACAAAAGGTTGATGAAATGTAAAGTGGGTAATTGACTAAGACTGGATGGATTTCATGTGATAATGTTGATTGAGCAAGGTTAAAAACCCCATGATAAAAGCTCCCCTTCTCTTCTCTGGTCCTGGGAGCTGAGCTAACCAGAAGTAAAAATACACCAACTTACAAGACTCACTTGCCTACTTTCTGTGAATGGCACAACAGGCAGAAGCAATTGTCATGTTGCAAAGGAAACAATGCTAGCAGTGCTTGACAGCGATATTGTTTCCAATCTGAGTTTCCCATGCTGTATGCCAGAGCAGGTTTGTGTCTTGTGAGAGAGAGCAGGTGTGTGTGAGAGCAGATGTGTTTGTCTGTGAGAGAGCAGGTATCTGCTCTGAGACGCCGTCCGGCGTAGAGGGCACTATATAAATCGAAGTAGTTGTTGTTGTTGGCTGTGTGTGAGAGAGCAGGTGTGTGTGTGTTTGTTGAGAGAGCAGGTACGTGTATGCGTGTGTATGAGAGCAGATGTGTGTGTCTGTGTGTGAGAGAGCAAGTGTGTGTTTCTTTATGTGTGTAGTATAGAGTAAAAAATATGTACTATCTTTCTGCTACCTTGTCCTCCCTTCCCTCTTTATCTCAGGCCTCAGACCTAAGTCATGACCCCCTCTCTTCTCTTCCCTCCCCGCACCGTTTTATCATGGCCCATGGTTGATGATGTCCCACTGATCGCTCGCTCGCCGTCTTTGAGTGCATGTTTGGCTGCTGCCCTGACCCAAGCCACTCCCCCTCTTCCTGCTCCCAACCCGTAAACTCCGCTACTCTCACTCTCTCCTTCTTGTAATGTTATTTAATCCACAAAACGCAATGTCGATTCGATCCAATCTTTAATGCAACTTTAAAATCCAGCTTCTTTCCAATCCTCTCTCTCTCCAAATCTCTCAAGTCATTCTTCCCAGAATCCTTATGTACTTGTCCCATATTTAATTGCCACTTATGTTGTTAAAGTTAATATGCTTCTCTCCCTCTGGTGTCCTCGCATTCTCTCTCTCGTGGACCCCATTGTTACCTCCCTCTGGTGCAGCCTGAAAATGCTCTTTCAGGCCCAGCATGATCAGCATCTGGCTGGCTGTTCCAATCCCCCATTTTCACCACAAGGCCCGTCAGTCCTGACCCCGGGGGCCAAACTCTCCTCCCTCATTCGCATCCCCGTCCTCCCTATCAATCTTGCCCTCCCCACTCCTCATCCCCCACATTCTACCACTAAATGTGCCCTCTGCATCGGCCTTCAAAATGTCTGCTCCCTCCAATAAAACACTCACCATCTAAAACCTGTTCGTCGATGAAAACATCGACATTCTCATCCTCACTGCAATCCTATCTCTCACACCACTGCAACTTCCAACTCCACAAACAGTTTCCTCAGAGCTCTGTCCTTAGTCCCTGCCTCTTCAACATCTACATTCTCTCTCTTGATAACATCATTCGCAGATATGGGATGTACATGGAAAACACTCACCTCTCTGCCTCCACCCTTGACTCCAGACCACCGCTGTCTTGACAGAGTATCTATCAGACATTGTCCTGTTTCAGAGATAACTTTCTCCCATTGAACGACAACAAGACCAAGGCCCTCCTGATAGGCCCCCGTTAGCGCCTCCACACCTCAACTGCTGATAGTATCAGCATCCATAGATACACATTACATCCCACTAAGCCAGTCCAGAACCTTGACGTTTTGCTCGACCTTCAACTATACTTTCTAACCACTTCCGTACTTTCCCCACCTTCGCAACATTTCCCAGCTCCGTCTCACACCACTGGCCGCTGAAACTCTCCTACATGCATTCATAACATCCAGGCTTGGCTCTCATACATGCATTCATAACATCCCTTGCTTGTCGGCCTCCAACTACTCTTTCCAAAAGTTGCAGATCATCCAGAACTCTGCAGTCTATGCCCTCTCCCTCACAGGCTCCGTGACCATATCACCCCCACCCTTGCGCGACTCCACTGGCTTCCCATCACACAGAGGATACAGTTCAACATCCTGATCCTCACCATCACAGGCCTCCATGACCTCGCTCCTCCTTGTCTCTGCGAACTCCAAACTCCTACTAAATTGCCTGCTCCCTCCTCTCAGGAGGCTCCGGTCTGCTTCACGTCCCCTGCCTCACCCGCCCACCACCAACAGGCCAGCCTTCAGCCACTCTGTCCACACCCTCTGGACTCTTATCGTGCATTCCCTCTGCCTCGCCCCATTATTTGCCTCCTTGAATACCCACCTCAAGGCCATCTTGTTTAACCGTGCAGTCACTGCACTTTACTGTATATCCTGTGAAGCACTTTGAGATGTCGCAATGACTCGATGAGGTGCTATTTCAGATGCAAGGATAATTGTTATTATTATTTCGGTGTCAATTTTTTAAGATACTCACACTCCCTAACTTCAACCAGCTCATACCCCATTCCTCTGCCTGCCCAATTCCGCACGGCTGGTTCCGGGTAGCTGCCTGTCCCCTCTGTTCCACCATCGGCAACAGCTCTATCAGCCACCAGCCACAAAACTCTGTCACTCTCGGCCTCAATCTCTCCTCCGCCGTGACCAACCTCACATTGCACCTAAACACTAACTGTGTTCAAACAATAATAAATTGCTAATTTCAATCCACGACTGTTTGTGGGACACTGCTGTCGCAATTGGCTGCCGCATTTCACCCACAAATATACGGTTAATTCACTTTACAGTATGTTCTGTGAAGTGCTTGAGACGTCTAGAAGATGTGAAAAGTGCTGTATCAAATGCAAGTACAGTGAAAGCCAGTTTATCCGTGACACGATCAACCGTAACTTCCGGATAACCGGCACCACAAAAAAAGGTCCACATTCGATAAACCGGAATTTATCCGGATTTCCTCTCTTCTGCCCCCATAGACAACAGTGTCATTCAGACGTGTAACTTTTGCACTAGTTTAAAGATCTCTCTGAACTGCTAGGTCGCTGTGTGTAAAAGGTTTATTATTATTTATATGTTATATTATCATATAAATGATTTTTTACTCTATTATTAATATGCTATATATTTTTAAATTTAATAAAACAAATTTTTGTAGTAATGTTTTTTGTGTTGGGTTTTCTGCTGAATGGCAGGCGCTTTAACCAGCACTGACCAGGTCCCGAGGGTGCCGGATAAACGGGCTTTTATTGTATTATTATTAGAATAAAAGCTTGGTTATCCGGCACCCAACCAACCGGAATGATCAACCAATCGGTATCTCCCAATACAATTCACCATTCCAGCAACCAGATCTCATACCGGAGCTATCCGGGACACTCTTGGTATGCTCATTTATTAAACTTACCGAACGCTTTTATACCGATTATTTTACAGAGTGTGCTGGAATGCTTTATTGGTAAGTATCCGTACAATATTATGTTATTATTTAGTCTATTATTAATATGGTATGTTTTCAAATAAGTTCATTTTTTGTGTAGGATTTTCGGCCACTTGCCACTCGAATATCCGGCATATTTAATTAACCGGCAACGGTCAGGTCCCGAGGGTGCCGGATGACAAAGCTTTTGCTGTATTTAGAATGTGAACACCACCTCTGTGTCTTGCAGCTCTGGAAAGGAAGATATCAACCAGGCAAAGCAGAGAGGAGCTGATCAAAAGAGGAGTGCTGAAAGAGAACTTTGAAAAAGGCAAGTACTCTACTAACAGGAATTTGTGACCTCAAACTTTGAATCCATTCAATGTCCTCAGTTATTTTGTGGGTTTTTATAGATCCTTTTGATTATATTATTTAATAAATTCATACAAGAGTGAAAATAATGACTTCAATATTCACATTTGCTTTCCGTCGTGTATAACATTCTCTGAATAAAGGTGGATTGTAGTTTACACTGTGAATAGCCAGAATACAGTACTATATTTTTAATTCTATCAATTGAAAGAACATTTATCGTCCATTCTTGATTTTTTCAATCTACTTTTTGATGTTTGATCCTCCTTGGTCATTGTTTTCCAGTCTGCTTCTGAGCAGTCTGTGTTATGAGCTGTTCTGAGACTACTGATCAAGGAAGGTGCTATAAAAGTACAAGTTGTTGTTGTGTTATGTGTTCAAGCAATATGGGATGCCCGCCCAACATTACATAATGGCACTATATAAAGGTAAATTTCTATTATTCAAAATCTATTATTCCTTATATAATATGACCTGTGTTATATAGCCTGTGTTATAAGGTCTGTGATCTTCCTTATTCAGTGAAGAAATTATTTCCCAAATGCCTCTAAGTAGCCTCTGCAAACATTACCCGTGTTTTCTAAATGAAACAGAATCTCCCTGCTTGACAGCCTCCCCAAGTTTTCCCTCCGTAAGCTGCAGATCATTGAAAAATCTGCAGCTCATGTCTTCTCCCACACCAGGTTCTGTGACCCCATTACCCCCACCCTTGCTCACCACCATTGGCTCCCTATTCTCAGAGGATAGAATTCAAAATCCTTATCCTCAGCTCCAAATCCCTCCACGACCTTGACCCCCATTCCCACATCTGTGATCTGCTGACCCCCTATCATACTGTCGCTACCTCCGCTCAGCAGGCTCCAACTTGCTGCGTGTTCCCTGCCCGACGTTACCTACTATCGGTGGCCGGGCTTTCTGCCCCCACCCTTCAGAACTCCCTCTCACAATGCCTTCACTTGTTCCCTCCCTTGCCTCCGTCATGAAATGACTCAAGACCCTCCTTTTTGATTGTGCCTTCAGCCACCCTCCTATCTCTCCGCGCTCCCTCATCCCGACCCTTTGCCTGCACGCTTAGGTCTTGATCCCTTACTGTTCAGTGCCTTGGGACATCTTCTGGACATGAAAGGCACTTTAATGTAATTTTGTTGTTGCAGAATCATATTTTTATGGCCAAATCTCATGGTTTAATTTACTTTATAATAATAATAATCCTTGCATTTGATATGGCGCTTTTTAAGTCTTCCAGACATCTCAAAGCGCTTCACAGAATATACTGTAAAGTGAATTGACTGTACATTTATGGGCTAAATGTGGCAGCCAATTGCACACAACAGTGTCCCACAAACAGTCATGGAATGAAATGACCAATTTATTATTGAGAGTTTGAAGGATTATTATTAGGCATGTGGAGTAAAGAAACTTGCCCAAGATTTCGCCCCTTGTCTGGAATCGAACACAGATCTAACGCTTGTAAGGCGCGTGCTCTAACCACTGAGCTACAGGACTCCAATTTGTACCATCAGCAGGAGAGGAAGGTGAAGGATTATTCCCACTGTTGGCAAATTGGTAACCAAGGTGCATAAGTTTAGGATTCTCACCCGTAAGAAAAGACGGCTTGAATTTATATAAAATTCAAGCTGTATACATTCGAATACATTAGAATATACCACAAAAACAGGCAATTTGGCCCAACTGGTCTACGCCACCGCCATTGATGTTCCACATGAGCCTCCTCCTGCCCTTCCTCAACTAAGCCTATCAGCGTAACCTTCTATTCCTTTCTCCTGTATAGCTTCCTCTTAACTACATCTATGCTATTTGCCTCAATAACTAACTCCTTGTGGTAGTAAGTTCCACATTCCCACTACTTTCTGTATACAGCATAGAAATTTCTTCTAACTTCCCTATTTGATCTATTTGTGACTATTTTATATTGATGGCCCCTGGTTTTGGTCTCCCCCACAAGCGGAAATCTTCCCTATGTCTACCCCAGCAAAACCTTTCATAATTTTAAAGACCTCTATCAGGTCACCCCTCACCCTCCTCTTTACAAGATAGAGAAAATGCTGATACTTCAGCGCAATACAGGGGATAAGCTAGATTGCAGTCACTTTATTGGGGGAATTCTAGAAAGCTACTTTGGAAGTAGATTTCATCAGAGGGTCCTTCTGCAAATCAGTTAATGGAAGGAGTCTATTTATATGACTTTTGATCCCATGTTACAAGTTCAAATATAGATGTTAAGTCTATTTAACATCATACTTCTCAGAATCCTTTTGTGCCATAAGATTCTATGATTCTACTAGCAATGTAAATTGAGACCACAGCAGCTTTAAATATTGAAAGACGTGGAGGTGTTGTGGATGGAAAGTAATTCTAAATGTGGGATCCACTGCAACTGTCAGCCAGTTAAACTATTGCATCACGTGGAGGAAAATAAATCTGCTTGGGATTACTCATCAGTCAAAAAATAAATCGCATTTCATACCACACACTTTAAAACTGAATGGAAAATGTGAGTTTTAAATACATGTTGGGGTTGTACACACATGGGAGGTGGGAGGGTAGCTGTAGATGCGGCACAAAGGCACGTGGGGTGCTGAACACACCTATATTCATTACAAGAATTGATCTTTGTAACATTGTACAATTTGAGGATTATAAATTTAAACGTTTCTAATCCTGCACAATTGAATATAGGTGCACACATTTGCACACCCTTGTTCAACAGAAAATCTTTTTTGCATGGTCAGCTGGATATTTGACATATAGGGGAACCCGTCACCGTGCTTAAGAGTATCCAAACCAAACTGAGAATTCCATGCATCCCACCTACACATGGAAATCTTCGATAATTTGCCAAATGATGCATATTCTGAAATACCCTTGAATAGAGTAAATCTAAGGCAAAGTTTAAAGTTCAGTTGAGAAGAGAGAAGTGGCTTAAACTGCAATTCAGCAACTAGAGGGCAAGAGTCTGGAATTAATAAGACTCCAGTGAGACCAGCATTGAGAAAGATTTATTTTCCTCACATTTAGATAAGCAGGATAGATTGCCATTCAAAAGTTGAGTGTTCTTTCTCTATTAAGAGCTGGATAAATATGGGAGTGTGTGTGTGAGGTGGGGGTGGGGGGGCAGATGTTACATTTATTTTTAAGAAAGTGAACAAGGGTGACCCAGCGAACCAGAGACCAGTAAGTTTGACATCCATTGTGGGTAAGATTATGGAGTTTCTTGATAAGGATAAAATCATGGAGCATTTGGACAAAAAGAAAATCAAAAATGATAGCTAATACAGGTTCATGAAGGGAAGGTCTTGCCAATTTAATTTACTGGTTTTCGTTGACGGTGTGTCAAGGGAGCATGATAAGGGTAAGGCTGTGGAAGTTGTATATCTGGATTTCAGTAAGTCCTTTGATACAGTTTCTCTTGAGAGGCTAGTACTGAAGTAAAGAAAGCGGAAATCAGTGGAGGTATATTACAACGGCTAGATAATTGGTTGACTGAAAGAACCCTGAGGGTAGGAGTACCGGCAATCAATCAATCAAAACTTACATTTATATAGTGCCTTTCACGTCGAGAGGATGTCCCAAGGCACTGTACAGTCAGGTAGGGACAAGAGCAGAGGGGGAGGGGGAGGGGCAGGATGAAGAGGAGTTGGAAAATTGACTGTATATTTGTGGGCGAACCGTGTGGGCAATGGCATCAGACTGGGAAAATGTTACCAGCGGAGTTCCACAGGGGTCTGTTTTGGGACCTCTTTTGTTTAATATTTTTATAAATGATCTGGAACTAGGAATCATAAACACAGTGTCTACGTTTGTAGATGAAACCAGGCTAATGAATGTAGTAGATTGCAAAGCTAAATAAGGTCACAGGATGATTTAAACATACTTGGGAATTGGGCAGATCAGTGACAGATGAAATTAAATTGGGAGAAATCTAAAGTACTTCACATGGGAACAAAAAATCCTGGAAGAGTCTATTATTTGAATGGAAGGAAAATAATATGTATGGATTGACAATAAAACTTAAGCCTCCCAACAATTCTCTATGGCAGTGACTAAAGCAACCTAGATGTGGGACTTATCAAAAGATCAATAGCAAGCCGAAATAGTGGGGTAATCGTGCCACTGTATAAATCACTGGTGAGACCGTACTGTGTACAGTTCTGGTTGCTGCAGTACAAACAATGATATTGGAAAAATCAAGAAGATACAAAGGTGGTCAATCAAAATGATTGAGTGAATGCATGGACTGGACTATGAGGAACAACTAAGTAAATTGGGCATGTTCGCGCAGGAACAGAGAAGATTGAGAGGCGACATAATTGGGATCTTTATGATTCGAAGGGGGTAGGACAATATAGATAATGACAGTCTTTTCAACCTGTTCATAAAGTAAAAACAGAGGACATGCGATTAAAGTAGGGGTAAACTCAGAATGAATCTATGCAATCACTATTTCAATGGGTGAATAGTAAACCTGACGAACAGGCTCCATAGGAAGACGGTTGAATTAAGAAATTTTGATCCTTTCAAATACAGATTAGATAGTTTTCCTTTAGGAAATGACATTATGAGATATAGTACACAAGTAGTTCAGGACACGTGTGCATGCGATCACCAGGAATATGGAAGGTGAATTAGATGGACTTTGTTTTTTTTTGTCTAGCATTCCTCATGTTCTTATGTTCTTATGAAGGTTATATGGGCATATTTAGCCCT
The DNA here is from genome assembly GCA_035084275.1 of Hydrolagus colliei. Lineage (NCBI taxonomy): Eukaryota > Metazoa > Chordata > Chondrichthyes > Chimaeriformes > Chimaeridae > Hydrolagus > Hydrolagus colliei. Next base: position 11,674,682 of record CM068743.1, read on the forward strand.
TTCTGATCAAATAGATGTTCAGTTTTCTGATCTTCAATTTAATAAAGCATCACTAATAATAATAATCCTCCTTCATTTTGGACAGGGTAGGAGATAAATGGGGTCTGCTTGGAGCTGAACTGGCTCCAAGGTGACATGCAGTGGAATGTTGCAATCAAGTCAAACCTCTCTGGCCATCTCGATAGACTATTTCCTGAGCCAGGTGTGACTTTTTTTGTATAGCAATGCTCATGGTATATTGTGTGAACTTATCATTAGTGGTCATTACCTTTTTCGTGAGTGATACAAATAGGTTTCATGTTGAGTGGCTAGAATTATGTTATTGATAAACACATTCGTCATGCCTTAATATTGTATCAAAAATTGGGTTTAGTGAATGGCTATCATTTTAGTGCTATACGTAAACCTCTATTTAGGACAGGGTTGCATTCCTGAAAAACTGTTCTCAGATCGAAACGTCCAAAATAGGAATGTGGTTTCCCATGCATCCCATTATATAACCTGAGATGCGTTCTTTTCACAAAATTTTCAGACCTTAAATCCACCAAATAACACACAAAATAACACACATAGGCAAGAAGGAGTACTTGGGGTAACTGTACAGTATTGTACTTTAATACTGGCAAACTTTAATAGTCCTATATTTTGATAATCTGCTTGTAGCTGTAACACACCTTCAACTTGCCAGTATATTGTACTTATTCTGTTTTATAGTAGCCACCATCAATCTAGCTAGCCCTAAAGCCCTCCCGATGTCCGTACCTTTTTCGCCAGACTCAATGCGCTTTATCATCTCCAATTTAGTATTTAAAGTGATGATTTTGCAGAGTTTCTGGCCTCTAGCAGTATTACCGCTGCTCATTTCACTTACTGCTGTCTCTTCCCGACATGATACAAACGCGGTAGAGGATGTAAATCGCTCGAAGTTGCTCGGGAATGTTTGGAAATTACTGTAATACTGATGTAACGTGGTGTCGCTTCAAAATCAGCTGGCTTTTAAACAATGATGTAGTGAAATGCTATTGGCCAGTTCAAAGGCTTGGATATATCAGGTGCGAGCGCGATTTACTTGTGAATACACTATGGACTGTGCGTATGGACAAAAAGGATGCGCCAAAAACAACTGCGATAATCAAAATATGTACTGCGCATGCGCAAAAAAGAATTTTGTTCGTTAAAACAAAACTAAGTGTCCTATACCGATAAAAAGCTGTTAAAAAATTATGCTTGTTCAATCAAAACATCCTAAGTAGAAGCATTCTTAATCGAGGCTTACCTGTACTACACAACACTCGAGTCCATTTTCCACCTGCCCGTCCAATAGCTCAGACCCCAAGATTCCAGGCACAGAGCAGCTAATTTCATTGCAATGCTCTTCCTCCTGAGAGAAGACCAATACATGGATAAATAAATCTTCACCAAACCAGGTGAGAGGTACTGTATTGGCCAGGTTTCTATAATGATTAACAGAGATTTTTCAGAACACCAGAGACCTGTCTCAACTAACCAATTGTGCAACTAAGGCACTCCGTGACTTCCACCTAATCTTAGGTCCTATCGGTCACCCCGGATACCCTCCTTTCCCTCCACGCTCCCCAATCCTGACGCCTGCTTGGATCTGAAACATTGACTGTCCAGCGCCTTGGGACGTCCTCCCGATGTGAAAGGCATTATACAAATGTAATTTTGTTGTTATTAGGTCTGTCTGGCTTGTGGTGCTCTATTCCTCTTTCTACCCTCTTCCTCCCCCGACAAAATATTTACTAGCCATATGGCTGAGAGGACACCGTTTCCTCTGGCTGTCAGGCTGATTTTACGTGTTCAGCACATCTCATGGGAGGAAGCCAGCTGAAGAAAATCTGTGATAGGAACGGTGTGCACCACGTTTACTGAAAGGTGCTAACTAGATTGGGAACATTGATGAAGGTGTGGTAATTATTAAAAAAGGTGTTCTTATTAGCTAGGGTGTTTTCTGACTTGGGACCTTGAATCAGGACTTTCAAATGCTCAGTCATGCCTTTCATTATAGCAGGTTATAGCATTATCATAATATTGACAAACTGAAGGTTTTTTTGTTACTCCAAGTGGAGTTCAAGAAGCAAAAAATTGTACCTTGACAGTGTGTGTTGCCTTAAAAGGGGAAGGCGCTGGTCTGATAAAACCTCAGTTGTTGGCTTGACTTGTATGGTACCACTCTCACCTCTGGGTAATATTGTGGGTTCAAGATAAAAATCCTGGCTGGCAGTGCTGGGCAACACTGAATTGCTGGCATGCAATGCTTCAGTGAGATGTTAAATCTTGGCCCTATCTAACTGTTTAAATTGGACATTTAAGCATTAGGAAGGGAGGAGTGACCTGGCCAATAGTTCTCCAGATCCAAGGGTCTCATAGTATGGCATCTGTCTCCCTGGGAAGTGCTGACATGGGCCGGAGAGGTGCCATTTGCATACCTCCCACTTTTTAAAAGAATCCTTACCCGTGAACGTGGGAATTACTCACGAAAACAGTTCCCTCATTAACCTTGAAACATTGTGTACACACACACACAGCCAGTTCCCACACTTACAGATAGGGGATTTTTAAAATGGGACGTTCGGGTTGGGAGATGTTCAGTTGTGAGGACTGTTTTTTAAAGAAAGGTTTGGTGATTTTGTAAAAACAAAAGTTGTTAGAAATATTTTACAGAATTTTTTTGTTACAGAAAAACATATATCACAAGGTGAAGTGATGGCTTCAGTGACGGTTCCCAGTAAAACACAGAAGCCAAAAAGTTTTTTTGAGGGGAGAGAAATCACACCGATGCTATTCCCCCAGAGTCAATGGTGAAATGGGGTGGGAGGGGGGGGGGGGGGGTCAATGGTGAAGTGGGATGGGCGTCATTACTGATGTGGGGAGTTTCATTGCTGAGGTGGTGTGTGGCAGGTGGGCCATTGCTGGGGTGTGGGGAAGGGGAGGGGTCATTGCTAGAGTGGTGGTGATTGCTGGGTTGGCTGGGGTGGTCAATGCTGAAACCACTGATATTGTAAAATGGCTGCTGAAGTGATGAAGAAGCATTTCCCAATGCCTTACATTGACAAAGGCACCACCTGTCAATCAGTCTTGTGCTCCAAGTTCAAATCCAATCTCAGTATTAATCAGACTGTGATTCATGCTTATCTGCTCAACTGCCTCGAAGATGACTTTGAAATTCCTGTGTTAGATCATCCTATATTTGTCACGTTGATCCATCTTGTCCACCGGATCAGTAACCTCTCGCCAGGCTCATCAATCTTGCTCTTATCTAAAATGGAAAGGTTCCAAAACCACGTAACTGAACCAAATTCTTCTTCTTGCCACTGAGTCAGTCAGACCTGAAAAAGGTTTTGTAGCACCATCACAGCTTTTAATAACAAGAATAATAATAAATAATTCTTGCAACTGATATGGTGCCTTATCACATCGTCGAGAACAGACAGATAGCAACTCGGTTTACTCTCATCCAAACAGTTTACTCTTTCCCCTCCAGCAATGCAACACATTGTTTAGAGAGTTGCACTGGAGTGCCACCGTTGCTTAGACTAGCATGGTCCAACAGGCGGCATCGGCCCAGTGGGTGATTTTATGCGGCCTGTGCCATTTCCACCAATCCAACTTCTACTTCTTTCCTTCCTGATGAACATCCTCCTAGGGCAGTGGCAGGAGCCAGTGGTTGGGAGGACACAGCTCGCAGAACCTTTACTGCAGTCTATCAGGAAGGCAAGCTCATCTCTTACCAACCACGTCCTTAGCAACTAACCACCAGCTCCTACTATTGCAGATAGTGACCTGCGCTTGGGAGCAAGTGGGGGGGAGAAAGAGGTGGGTGGAGAGAGAGGGGGGGAAGAGAGAGAGGGGGGGGAAGAGAGAGGGTAGAGGTGGTGGGTGGGGGAGAGAGATTGGTGGGGAGAGAGCGGTGTGAATGTGATATGTGTTTGCTAGCCGCCTCTGTTCACTGATCTGATGTGTCTTTTTGTTTCAGATGGAAATCTGCCAGTGCATAATGAAGAGGAGGCAGTAGAGAATGGTCAGCTCCATCTATCAGAACAGCCATCCGGCCCTGAGGAAGTGGAACAAACCACGGAGTCCAGGGACCCTGCAGCTGTTGACGTGCTTCTATGTACAGAATCTTTGGACAGGCCAGGTGGAGCTATTTTTGTAAAGGCATCTCTCACTGCATAGCCATGTTGTCTGTCAGAATCACTAAATTTGTATCCTAAAGATTCTATGCATTTTGCCATTCATTATGTCAGTCCTGGTAGTTTTTCTCGTCCAAGTACCTATTGCCCACTTTATATCCTTCCACATGTAAGGTGCAACAACTGTATAGAAAGGGGAAGGCATTTTCATACAGAATATTACTGTAACATGGAACACGTTGCAGGCTAAGAACATAAGATAAGAAAAACAGGGAAACTTTAAAGAGAAAGAATATATGGGGATTTGGGATCTGAGGTCTATGGCATACTATGGGATTACTCTGTCGTTTTCAGCATTCTCTTGCTTTTTCTTACTGGACAACAGTGGAGAAGAAGAAACAGTGCTGAGTTTTGGCTTTTGTAACACACCTAAGGGAAGGGTATGAATTGAATCCTAGAAAGACATAGAAACGCAGAAATGGAAGAAAGGGAAGGAGAATTGGGCACTATTCCCCGGTTCTATTAGAACTGCTTTGGCTCAGATGAAGTTCGAGTTTACAAAAAGTATCCTAAAAGTTCTTGGAGGGTTGAGATTAAATGTGCCTTATTCCGATTTCTGTTTTTCTTCTGTTCTTTATTAGATTCATTACTTTCACCAGCAATTTTTTTTCAAAATTGATGCAATATTTCCAGAGAAACCTAAAATAGTCTTTCAGTCTGGCAGTAACTCAAGACACATGTAAAGCGCCTATCTCAACAGATTTAATCTTCAAACACATCGACAATCAGCAAAGTCACACTCACGCTTGTTTGTGATTTGCTTCCAGATTGTGACCCCCAAAACTCATGTTTGGGACACGTGCCCTGGGATTGCATGTTTGGGACAAGTGTCCTGGGATTGACATGAAGCAGCCTGGAGCCTGCTGAGCGAAGTGGGCGGGCAGGTTGGTAGGGAGTAGGAGGTCGCAGAGATAGGGTGGAGAGATGCCATGGAGGGCTTTGAATGTGAGGACCAGGATCTTGAATTGAATCCTCTGAGCGATGGGGAGCCAATGGAGTCAGGTGAGTCGGCATTACGGGAGGAGCTAGCACCAGCATAGACTCAATGGGGAAATAATAATCTCCTTCGGGCTGTCATTTCTAATCTTTCTACATTACGAGTTCAGATCTATTGATCCAAACAAATAAAATCTTCACAAGTAGACTGCATTTGATTTCTCTTCAGATAGCACTGTGTGGAGCTTGTTTGGCACTCTAAATAATACATGGTGCACAGCATGCAATCTGCCCATTTCTATCACACTGTTTGATTTGAATGACTTTCATTTGCACCCAGCTCTATATTAGGTGGAGCCAAATGGGAACTGTTCAAATCATTGATTTATTTTGTTTCAAAGTAGTGTTTATCCACATTACACAGTTTAGTTTTATTTTATCTCAAACAGTTTGAGGACAAGTCAAGAGTCATTCTGGGTTTGGAACATTTTAATCCGAGAATTTATGCAACATAATAGGACCTCAAACCTCTGTTTCGTTTTAAGGATTTAAAACCATTTTGTCACAAAATAAAAATTTGTGCGGAATTGAAAACAATCTTTAAATTCAGTCGTAACTTGGATGCTGGTTTTCAACAGTTGTTAAACAAAATTGCAAATGAACACTGAGAATTTTCAGCATTTCTGTGCAATTTTATTTCAATACACAAGAGAACCCGAAAGCCAGGAGGTTAAAGGAAAATACATTCATGATAGAAATTTCTTACATAAGTAATTTGTGCACTATAGTGCCATCCAAAGCACAGAATCCAAAGCAAAAAGTTACAGGCAGTGATTCCTGATGCTAACCCGAAGTGAAAAAAAACCTTTGCTGGACCCTACCCTACCCTCCAGCTACCGACCCACCTCCATCCTCCCATTCCTTTCTAATGCCCTGGAGCAAGTTGTTGCTTCCCAGCTTCACTCCTTTCTCTCTCGCCATTCCCTCTTCAAACCCTTACAATCCGGTTTCCGTGCTGCCGATAGCACGGAGACAGCCCTGGTCAAAGTCTCTGATGACATTTTAAACATCTGTGATCAGGGATCTCTCTGTCTTCTTGACCTCCTTGACCTCTCTGCTGCCTTCGACACTGTTGACCATTTCATCCTCTTACAACGCCTCTCTCAGCTCAATCTTCATGGACCTGCCCTTGCCTGATTCGACTCTTACCTACACTTTGTCTCCACCATGGCTTCTCTTCCAGCCCCAGCACTGTCATCTATGGCATCCCTCACGGCTCTGTCTTTGGCCCCCTACTTTTTAATATATACATGCTCCCCTTTGGCGACATCATCTGTCGAAATGCGGTCAACTTTTAAAAGAGAGGTGGATGGTTATTTGGGAAGGACAAGTTTGCGGGGTTATGGGGAGAGAGATGGTGAGTTGGATTGACTTGGTGAGTCTCTTTTCAAAGATCCAACAAAGACACGATCAGTCCTTTTTTATATCTAGATATATATATATATATATATATACATACATGCAGATGACACCCAACTCTATCTTTCTGCCTCTACCCTCGACTCGAGGACCACTGCTGTCCTGACAGACTGCCTGTTAGACATCAACTCCTGGATGAGAGCTAACTTTCAACAGTTGAATGTCAGCAAGATCGAGGTCCTCCTGATTGCTCCAATGCCAGTGCCTTCACGCATCAGGCACTGGCAGCATCAACCTCTATGGTTGCAGACTCAACCTCACCAAGCCAGTCAGGAACCTAGGTGTATTCTTCGATCCTCAACTGTCTTTCCTCCCCCATATCCAAGCAATGCCTTCCCTCACCTCTGCAATATTGCCCGACTCTGCCACTATCTCACTCCTTAGGCCCCTGAAACCCTCATTCATGCCTTCATCACATCCAGGCTCGACTATGCCAATGCCCTGCTTGTCAACCTTCCCAATTCCTCCCTCTATACACTGCACATAATCCAGAACTCTGGGGCCTGTGGCCTCTTCCGCTCCAAGCTTTGTGACCCCATCTCCCCCATCCTCACCCGACTCCATTGGCTCCCCATCACTCAGAGGATTCAATTCAAGATCCTGATCCTCACATTCAAAGCCCTCCATGGCATCTCTCCACCCTATCTCTGCGACCTCCTACTCCCTACTAACCTGCCCGCCCACTTCGCTCAGCAGGCTCCAGCCTGCTTCATGTCAATCCCAGGACACTTGTCCCAAACATGCAATCCCAGGACACGTGTCCCAAACATGAGTTTTGGGGGTCACAATCTGGAAGCAAATCACAAACAAGCGTGAGTGTGACTTTGCTAATTGTCGATGTGTTTGAAGATTAAATCTGTTGAGATAGGCACTTTATATGTGTCCTGAGTTACTGCCAAACTGAAAGACTATTTTAGGTTTCTCTGGAAATATTGCATCAATTTTGAAAAAAAATTGCCGGTGAAAGTAATGAATCTAATAAAGAACAGAAGAAAAACGGAAATCGGAATAAGGCACTAAATCTCAACCCTCCAAGAACTTTTAGGATACTTTTTGTAAACTCGAACTTCATCTGAGCCAAATTAGTTCCAATAGAACCAGAGAATAGTGCCCAATTCTCCTTCCCTTTCTTCCATTTCTGCATTTCTATGTTTTTCTAGCATTCAATTCATACCCCTCCCTTAGGTGTGTTACAAAAGCCAGAACTCAGCACTGTTTCTTCTTCTCCACTGTTGTCCAGTAAGAAAAATGCTGAAAACGACAGAGTAATCCCATAGTATGCCATAGACCAAGTAAAAATAGTGTATCAAACTGAAGGAATTATCAATCCTATATTTTTCCCTTTTTCTACCCGGGCGTGCCGAGCAAGTACTGTATTTAACAAATGGTTACAGTGAAATGGTTGAAATCAGTGTCGTGAAATTGCTCAGTGTCTAAACAGTGTCCTGTTAGTTTTTAAAGTGTTAAGAACTGCCGTAAAGCAGATTCCAAATTACAATAGATCTTAATGTTTTTCTAAATTCTGCATGATTGTAAAGTTCACAACAAAGTCTTTCTTTCATCAAACTGTTTAACATTAGAAATATGGTCATTGCTCCTCAGAATAAGTTCAATAGGCCCATTGCTACTTGTTTTATTGAAAATGAAATCCACATTGCAGCTCTCTCTCTCTCCCCGAATCCCTTTATGTCCATTATTGCTAGAGATCGAACATATGCGGTTCCCTTTTAAATAATTATATAATAAAAATTATATTGGTCCAGCCTCAATAGCTACATGTGTTAATAAATTGCAAATGCAAAGAATCCTATGATTGAAGAAAATCATTCCAAATTTTTCTGCCTACCTTGTCACTGATTTGCAAACTAAAAGATGTAGTCTATCCTCTTTGCCCCGAAAGCCCTTTCAGCATCTTAAGCATATCTGGATTTCCATTGATGTTCCTTTGAAAAAAAGACCTTGTCACAGTTAATTAATGAGTGAGTAAGTGGATGGGTGGGTAGGGTTAATAAATTGTTTTCTATGCCCGTTTTGTTCAGGATTTATCTCCCACTGCGGAGCTTGTTTTGCGCACATCAATTCTTTAAACAAGATGTGATTCTTGTAATTGTAATCCACATTTGACCTGCCATATGCAACACTATTACCTTACAATAGAAACACTTAATTTTACGACTGTTGCTCATCCCAGGCGCCCTGGTACAAGATGTGCATGTATAATGTAATTCTGCCTGCCGTACTTATTGTCTTGAACAGTCAGTCCTTGGAGATAGTGTTTAATAAATTCATGCACTCATTATTAATCCATCATTGTTTTAACAAAATATGTTCCCTATTATTAATATTCACTAGAAACCATCAAACCATGTTTTATACTTTGTGACTATACAGCTATTTTCAGCAGCAACTGAACGTATAAGATGATGTAAAACAGATTATTTTGTGGTATTAGGCACAGTGGAGTTTATGATTGGGATTGCAATATTTTCATTTTGTTCTGAATTGCAATTGCCGAATTGGAGAAAACAATACTTCACATGTACACCACAAATCTGTCAGGGTTCTCAATTCTGATCTTGATTTTCAGAGGGATTGTTCCCAACATAAATGTAATGTTCTTGTTGTTGTTGTTGTTGATCTTCCGTGGGCCTTACTCCACTCTCAGATCCTATTCCACAATAATATTCTGGTCTCCTTATGCCCAGACCCTCCGAGTGAAAAAATTGCTCCTAAGCTCTGTTAGATCTACTACAACAGAATAGATTGGATATATTTCCCTGTACAGTGTACATATTTGTCAAAGTCAGTATCATCCCTCTAGAGTGTATGATGTTCACCTATATCGCCAGGAAAAGATATCTAATTTTTCACTATTCATATAGTATCCAAATGGGAAATGATTACTTATTGTGGTTCTCCGGGACATTAGCACCATCCTCACCCAAAGTGAACTACACAAATGAAGAAACAAAGCATGGTTAGCAAATTCTACTTCACTATTCTGATATTTGAAAGATCTGCTTGCCTATTTGTAATATCTCTAATCTTGCATGTCCTCCTTTAGCTGCTGAAAATAGTCACCCAGATAATGAGCAGGAATCTTCATCAAAACCTCCTGTGCCCCTGCCCCCCAAAAAGTCTGTTGGTTTCACAGCGGACCTTGAGGAAACCCTCGCAAAGCACCTCAAACAACCCCCAGCCCTGCCTCCCAAGCCTCTCACCAGGATTGCCAACCACATAGCTGGTAAGTTGTCTAGAACTGCCTTTTCTGGTTTCCCCTTCCGTATAACATTGTGATTATGGCTAATATCGTATCATCTTTTAGATGATAGCATGATTAGGATTATATTATTTCTGATTGTGGTATGAATGTGATGGTATAATACCCCGATTTACGACAGGGCTGCGTTCCTGAAAAAGTCAATCAAATCGAAATGTCGTAAATCAGAATGCGGGTTCCCGTGTGGTCCCATTATATAACCCGAGGTGCGTTATTTTGATAAAATTTGCGGACCTTAAACCCACTAAAATAACACACCAAACATACAAAATAACACACATCGCCCTAAGATTTAGTATCTAAAGTAATGACTGCGGGGTTTCTTACCGCTAGCGGTATTACTGTTGCTCATTTCACATACTGTTCCCTTTTCTAACATTGTAGAAATGCTGTAGAGGCTATAAATCGCTCGAAATTGCATGGTGTCACTTCAAAAGAAGCTGGCTTTTAAACAATAATGTAGCGCAGTGGTTCCCAACCTCAGGTCCCAACCCAAATCATGTTTGTGGGGGTCCTCAGTAGGGTCACGAAGGCTCATCAGAATTTATTTTTCCTTTTTTTAATGTTGAAAATGCTTTTTTAACGCTAAAGAAAGCTTTTCACGATAAAAAATGCGATGCTGCCAACCAATTTGTATAAAGAGCCTACTTACCAATTGCGCTGAATCCACAAAACAGACGGAGATAACATTTTGGCTGAGCTGAGCTTCAGTCGCGGTATCGCCCCCGAGCGATAAAAAAGGTGTTAAAAAATTGTGTGCGTTCAATCGAAAACGTGTAAATAGAGACGTCGTAAATCGGGGGATACCTGTAATAATAATAATAATAAATAAGAATAATACTTATTATTAAATAATAATAAATGGATTATACCATGGCAAAGATTATATCATCAATGTCATTATATTGCGGATGTCATTGCGAATGTACTGTGATTCTATAACATAATCGGGACTCTTACAATTATATTGGATCAGATGTTAAACCAAGATCCAGATCCACTACCTCACCTCACCCCCCACACCGCCAAAACTCTCATTCACGTCTTTATCACTTCCAGGCTTGACTACGGGAACTCTCTGCTCGTCGGCCTCCCCAGCAAATCCCTTCACAGGCTGCAGATAATTCAGAACTCTACAGCTTGTGTACTCTCTCGCATCAGACTCCACGACCACATCACTCCCACCCTCGCCCGTCTGCACAGGCTCCCCATCCCCTAGAGGATCAATTCAAGATCCTCGTCCTCACCTTCAGGGCCATCCACGGCCTTGCCCCCACCTATCTCTCTGACCTGCTGTCTTCCTATCAGCCTGCCCGTCCCCTCCGTTCAGCAGACTCAGGCCTGCTCCGCGTCCATCGCCCTAACCGCCCCACCATCAGTGGCCAGGCTTTCAGCCTCTCTGCTCCCACACTGTGGAACTCCATCCCACAATCCCTTTGCCTCATTTCCTCTCTTTCCTCCTTCAAGGCCAGTCTCAAGACCTTCCTTTTCGACCGTGCCTTCTGCTCCCCTTCTAACTCTTCCACCTCCCCTACTCTCCTTCCCCTTCCCCCTACCCCGACCCTTCCCCCTGTGCTCAGATCCCGACCTGACTGTTCAGCGCTTTGGGACATCCTCCTGACGTGAAAGGCGCTCTATAAATGTAATTTTGTTGTTGTTGTTATCTGAACTTAGGTGGGTATCAAAGATCCATAATACAGTGGAATGTGCTTTTGTGTTTAACCTCGGATATAGCGTAAATCAAACAAAATGCCCGGGCCCGTTTCATTTGTATAATTACTGTTTTAAAAATGGCAGTCAATTTGGATGAAAATCTGGTTAATTCTGGCAAAATGCCGTCCGAGTTGCCACTGAATGTACTGACTTGGGCTTTCTGTGTAACCATTCAGCCGCGAGGGACTCCGGGATGCAGATTGGTAGGAGTTGAAATATGAATGACAGCGGACTCCAGCCATTCACAAGCAGCTGGAGTTGAGCTGTCAATCAGTGAGGGGCGGGGGGAGGGACGGGGAAGAAGAATAAGAGCAAGAAAATTATATTTGTAGAGCGCCTTTCACGCCTTTCGGGAGGATAAGGGAGGAGTCACACGTAATTGATTGACAGCTGAGCCACTTGTGAATGGCTGAGCCCAAACATTCACAAGCGACTCCAGGCCATCGATCAGCTCAAAGCCACCGCTAGTTGGTCCCCTTCCTGCCCAATGGGAACAGCAATGGGGGGGAGGGAGTAGGCACTGCCCCTCCACCTGGGTGGGAAAGTACTGAACTGTGGTTTGCTGCCAAACAAACTGAGGTAAATATTATTGTACTGAATTCTGTGAGTATTTTAACTGGTTAGTTAACATAGCTTCAAGTGAAACAACATTTTTATGTATTATTATAGGACACCAGTGGAGTTCCCCTGCTGGGCGGGAATGGTACTGTACTTTGGTACCAAGAGACCTCTTGGAGGATATGTCAGTACACAACCACCTCCACACACACACACTCACACACTTGACTGGCACAGGCCACATTCGTTTTTTCTTATGGTAGGAATTGGATCATTTCTAAACTCCCAACAATTTGTAACTTTGTGCAGCATGTAAATGCAATACGTGTTGTTTTTTTTACAGAAGTGATATTCATAATGTTGAAAGTTTTAAAATAAAAATATCAGCAAATATGAACTATGTGACTGTAGTGGCAGGTAGGGTTTTGTGCTTCTTGTGTGTGTGCTCTACTGTGTGAAAGAGGTAGCTTGGGTCCTCTCTGGTTGAGGTTATTAATGTCGTAGTTTGGTTCTTGAAAAGTGTGACTTTCAGCGAAGAGAGGTTAAGTGAATGCAGTTAGCCCTCGTCGAGGGCGACTTTATCGATTGTAAATTAGAGGATAAGCGACGAAAAAAAAGCGTCACTTTTTTGCGCAGGGTGCATTAAACTTGTGTGGACGCGCTGGCCGAGTCCCACGCGGGCAGCTCCCGACTAAATCCGATGATTCCTCGCTGGCTGGCCCCGCGCGGGCGCAATGCATCCCTCGGAACGTCTTCGGCTCGGAGCATTGAATGGTAAACAGAAGAGACAGAGAGAGAGAGAAAGAGAGTCTCCTAACACTTCCAGGAACAAAGTTAAAATAATTTAGCTTAGCTGTGCTTTTATTGCTTTATTGCCTTATTCTTGATTGCTTTGCGATACTGTTGCTTTATAGCTGAGGGGAAGGAGTGGGCCAGCCGGCTGTATCCCACCTCAGTACGTACCTTGCATTGATCGGGTGTGGATGTGCTTGGAGGCTTGAGATGGGTGGCCTGTGGCTGGATTCCCCTTACCCTCACTTTCCCCATTACTTGTTAACCTTATCCAATGCGATTGTACCTATTGCGCAGTTTTCCAGGAACGTAACCTCCGTGATCGACGAGGGTTAACTGTACATGTTTCCCATAGGAATGAATGTAAAAACTGGAGTTAGGTTCTTGTGGACATTTTTCGTAAAAATGTTTGGAAAAAAAACATTATACAGATATTATAAACATTATACAGCTGTCCCTCCCCAACCGCGGGGAATACGTTCCTGAAAACTCCCCATAATTAGTATTTTGTGGTTGGCAAATACAAGGCCTTATGGAAAACATGGGGATAGTGGGAGTAAGTTGCTTGTTCTTTTACTAAACACGAAAAAAACTACAGGTAGACCCCGGTTAACGTTATTTCGTTATTGCGTTGCTGAAAGATGGGGAACATACGATCATTTAACTTGTAACAAAAACAATAAATGTTGGAATAACACAATCAAAACGAATATAAAAAACAATAAATTCATGTTATTTACCTTAATCCTAAGAGAGAAGCGACATCGTGGCTGGTTGTTTGCGACATCGCAGCTGCATCCTAGCGCCAAACGCTAGTGTCAGTGTTAAAACCCGTGGATATGCAAAATTCCCTGCCGCGGTTAGCAAAGTTTGTTGCAGAGAGGAAACCGTGGATACGTGAAATCCCCGGTTGAAAAGACCGCGGTTGGGGCGGGTACCTGTACTCGCTCCCTGACTGCCTGCCCGGCTCACCTACCCGCATAAACGACTTAATAGCAAACATCGCAAAGTTAAATGATTGTATGTTCCCAATCTTTCGGCAGCGTATTAACGAAATAACGTTACCCGGGGTCTACCTGTAGTTCATACGACAGCGGCTGTTTTCTATTTCTTTAAGCAGCATAGAGAGAAGAATGATTGCACTACGGTCCAACTGTGAGCCTTTGTCTGATCATTTGAGTCTTGATACTTTGATGTAAAAACAAACCACAGTGCTTATCAGAAGAATAAATTTTTGTAAAAGCTTTGAAAGTCCTAATAGAGTGTTATCAAAATACTTAATTACACTTACAGATGTCATACTGTTAACAATGAATACAGTAATATCTATTTTAATATCTATTTTGGGGCTAATATCTAGCTAACAAACATGCAAATTGTTCTTGATAAAAATAGTAATGGGTACAGTTTATCATCGGGACTACCCAAGGGCTTGTCAACTGTAAAATTTCAAATTGAGCAAATTTTAGCTTTTATCTTATGATTACGACAATATTGACTGGACTTGTTTAATCAGTTTGTGTTTTTTAAACAAGGCAGTAGGTTAAATTTGTGACATTTATGTATCGAATGGGCATTTGCGGTGCTCCCTCCCTAGTCTGCTCCCATTTGTGAAGTTAAAGAAGCTGGATTTATGTTGTCAGGCTCATAAATACATGTTATTCTTGTGGATTTGCAAGGCATCAGGGAAATTTGGTGCCCTGCTGTTTAATTACTGCACTCCAACTGTGGTTTGGAAGCATTGTCAGGACAAAGGAAAGGAAATGGATTTGTAGAGTAGTATTCTTTAAAACAACGGTGTGCAACTAATGTCAATGAAATGTTGACAATAGAGATATGGCAAATTACTATTTTTGCAGCTTGGCACTACAACCATCCTAAAATCCCAAAGTATCGTTTACCCAGTCATGTTACTAATGCTACACATTTAGATGTGCCACTCAATTCACTTGAGAAGTCACCAGGGAGTCCTGTAGCTCAGTGGTTAGAGCACACATCTTGCAAGCAAAGAGACCTGGGTTTGATTCCAGGCGAGGTGAAACCTTGGGCAAGTTCTTACTCCACATGCCTGATAATAATCCCTTGGGGAAAAAAACCAATAATAAAGTACCGGTAGTCATTTCAATCCACGATTGTTTGTGGGACACTGTTGTGCAGTAATTGCCTGCCACATTTTGCCCACAAATATTCAAATATACAGTCAGCATATTAAAGTGAAGCCCTTTGAGACGTCTAAAAGATGTGAAAAACACTAATATAAAATGCAAGGATTATTATTAGTAATAGTAATACACAACATCCAAAAAACAATTCAAATTATGTGTAATAAATTAGGGAAGATGGATTCTGAAAAGTGAAATTAGTCAGGGGCTGTAAACAAACTGAGGAGTCCAGGTGATGTCCCAAATTGGAAGAGCGAAGCTTGGAACAATAATGGAATACCTTCAGAACCTTGTGACTTGTACCCTTTAGTTCAATTAATTTATATAATGTTGCCTCTGGAACCTGTCTATTCACAGAAGTCCATTTGCAGATTGGAGTTCTGTCCAGATAGAGCATTGTACAACATGAACATGATGGCTGGGGCATATGAACTGAATTGATGTGCAGTGTAGTCTTTCACCTTGTTTGCCTTGGGTATTGCTGTTTGGATACAGGTGCAATGAATCAATAAACAGCATTACATTGCCTTCAATTTACTCCTTGGTAGGTTCTATCTTACCCGTGCAATACAAGCATCTCCTATTTCTAATTCCTAAACACAGAACCTTGTATTTACCCCTATTGAGCTTTATTTGCCAACGATCATCCCAGGAACATATTTTGTCATGCTCACTTTAAAGATCTAGGCTGCCTCCTCTGATTCTTCAGTCTCCTCTCTCCCGGGGTTGTGTTACCTGAATCTGGACTTTGTATGTCATTTACATAGTCAAAGAACAGAAGGCATCAAAACACAAGACAACTGAATCACCCAACTCAGTACCTCTCCATATCTTTACTACATTTCTCTTAAACCTCCCACCTTTTCCTCTTGAGTTGTTACTAATTCATATCCACGTTTTACCCTTGATGTCTACCGATGATAGTTTGTAAAATAGTCTCTCACTTGCTGCATTGCTGGAAACCTTTTGGTATATGTATATTATGTTGCACTGTCACCTCTTATACTGTTCAGGTGATATCTACCATTTAATTGAAGCAATGTTGGCTATGATTTATTTGATTATATTTGTACCAAATGTTTCACATTGCCTCCAGTAATTGATTTTTTTTAACTTGAAGTCAAGCAAATGGCATTGCGTCTTATGGCTTTCTTCATTTCTTGACTATGGCAATTGCTTGATCAATTCCTTGAGCTTATTCAGAACCTCTGCCTTGCTAATATCCAACCTCCCATAGCTTGCCAATGTGTCGGTTATTGGACAGTATCCTCCCAGCTATGAACCTGCACCAGGCAGTCATTTAATATGTTTGCCATCTGTTTGCCTTTGTCTTCAATCCCACTTTGAGTCCCTTAGGATTTAACTTCCACAATTACTTATCCTCTTGTGGTTATATTATTGTAAGAATATTTTGAGGCTTTGTTTTGCATCTGCCACATTGTATAAGTCCAGTTTTCTGCTGGCTCCCTCAATCTCGTTTTAACCTGCTTATGTGCAATAAACCAACAGCAAACAATAGCCATTTGAGGATTCTGTTGTTGTTCTATTCTATTCTGTCACCCTCCAACCTCTTTCCTTCCCCTCCCCCCGAGCCTGCCCCTCCCCCCTGCTTGGGTCCCAACCCCTAACTGTTCAGCACCTTGGGACGTCCTAACATGAAATGCACTCTATAAATGTAATGTTGTTGTTGTTGTATAACTAAGATATTTCTCAGCAAAGAACATCCATCATGTAAATCCAGATTCATCAGCACTCTGACTCCCAACCAGCAACTGTCACTCATTTTTGTGCATCTCAGCATGTAATGAATTGGTATCATCGTTTGCAGCAGTCTGGAACAAGGCTGGGGGTCACATTAAAAATATTATTTTTGCATCTTACACTTCATAAATAATCCACCCAGAAACATTGAATGAGTCAGCATAAAATATGCAGGCACAAAAAAGCCCATTTTGTAAATCTCTGTAACACAGCTCAGAGAAACCCCCATTCAAAAATTGGCATTTCAAGAAAACATATTAAACAGGGGTCTATATTTATACCAAAGAGACCAGATTTCTGGGCAATGGGAGAACAGGAAAAAGGGCATGCGATCTCCTACATCACTAACATCCCCCATCTCCCACATTGCCCACAATTCTCCATATCAGAGCTGCACGTCACAGTTGTACACAAATCACTCTTCTCAAGACTATAAAGTTATGTGCTGCTTTTCTGAACCGTCCCCTCATTCAGAGGATACTGATTAAAATAACTGCGCAACAACACTCTACCTAAAGATGTCTGTTTACATTTCTCACTTCTTCCATTCCATGGTTTAAACAACTTCCTTAATGTTACAAACTCCTGATGGCCAGTCATATCTTCTGAACACAGGACAGCTGGTCTATGGACTTCTGCAGCATATCCAACTGCTTCAACGAAAAGGCAGATTTAATGTAGCTAGCAGAAGGAGTGACCTAAATAACAAACCTTCCCTTTGATATCATGCCTCATCATGTTGTCTAGACATCTCGAAATACTTCACAGCATTTACAATAAAATGCAGTCATTGTCTGTATTTGAGGGCGAATATAACAACTAATTTGAACATTGTCTCACAAACAATGTTCTCACATGAAGTGAATAACCAATTTTATTTTGCGGGATTTTTTGGCCAGGACACCTGGAGAAATCCATGTGAACAGGCAAATAGGACCTCGGTTTAAGGTCACCTCTGAAGAACAGCATCTCCAAACAATGCAGTACTCTCCCAACACTGTATCCAGGTATGGGATTTGAACCCACAATCTGCTGACTCAGAGGTGAGAGTGCTACCAATTGAATCAGACTGATAGCTTCAAAGACACGATGGCTTTTTTCATTCCATTGTTTGTTTTACAACTGGCACCTTAGGAATTCATTCAACAACAACAACAACGTGACATTTGTAAAGCGCCTTTCAAGTCGGGAGGACGTCCCAAGGCACTGGATAATTAATGTTTCAGACCTGAGCTGGGGTCGGCATCGGGAAGGGAGGAGGGAAAGGAGGGGATTTGGTGTGACCGTCGACGAGGAGGGTCTTGAGGCGGAACTTGGAAGGAGGCCAGGGAGGGGGCGCAGCGGAGAGACTGTGGAATGGAATTCCAGAGGTATTGGGTGGAGTGGCTGAAGGCTCGTCTGCAGATGGTGGGGCAGGTATGCCGGGGGACATGGAGCAGACTGGAGTCCGTTGAGCGGAGGGAGCGGGCAGATTGGTAGAGTGGGGTGAGGTCATGGAGGGCTTTGAATGTGAGGACCAGGGACTTGAATGAAATCTTCTGGGTGATGGGGAACCAATGGAGTCGGGCGAAAATGGGGGAGATGGGGTCACGGAGCTTGGTACAGGACACGGGTCACAGAGTTCTGGATGATCTGCAGCCTGTGACGGGAGAAATTGGGAAGACCGACAAATAGGGCATTGGCATAGTCGAGCCTGGATGTGACGAAGGCATGAATGAGAGTTTCAGTGGCCTGAGGGGTGAGGTAGTGGCAAAATCGGGCCATGTTGCAGAGGTGAGGGAAGGCAGAGCAGGTTCAACAACAACAATAATTTGCATTTATATAGTGCCCTCACTGTGTGTATCACCACAAAAACATCCATTGGCTCATGTATCCATTTGCCTTTGGTCATGCTATGAATTGCTGCAGTTTCAAACGTAATGAGTGTTGTCTTCAACCCCTGTGGATTATTGAAGACAGCTAAATAGTCCAGTGCACCAAGTCTTCTGTCTGGTGGATGCACATTGATTTCAACTCTTTGAAAGTGGCAGGACAGGTAGACAAAACTGTTAAGAAGGCATATGGGATACTAGGCTTTATAAATAGGGGTATAGAGTACAAAAGTCAGGAAGTGCTGATTAACCTCTATAAAACTTTGGTTAGGCCTCAGCTGGAGTACTGCGTACAATTCTGGTCACCACACTTTAGAAAGGATATTAAGGCATTGGAAAGGGTGCAGAGAAGATTTACTAGGATGGTACCAGGAATGAGGGACTTCAGCTACGAGGAAAGGCTAGATAGGCTAGGCTTATTCTCTCTAGAACAAAGAAGATTGAGAGGTAGACCTAACAGAGGTTTATAACATTATGAGAGGTTTCGACAGGGTGAATAGGGAAAGACTGTTTCCACTGGTGGGCAAATCAGTGACTCGTGGTCACAGTTTCAAAACGAAGCAGAGCGGAGCTGAGGAGAAATGTTTTCAATCAGCGGGTTGTTCGAATCTGGAATGCATTGCCTGAAAAGGTGGTGGAGGCCGATTCGATAACAGCTTTTAAAAGGGAATTAGATCTTTATTTAGGAAGAACATGTCTGTTAGGTTATGGGGAGAGAGCTGGGCAGTGGGATTGAGTTGCTCTGTTCAAAGAACCTGCACAGACTAGATGGGCCGAATGGCCTCCTTTTGTGCCATAAAATTCTATGATTCTAGGAACGTGGCAGACCTGAGGACTAAATCTCAGTGATGTCATAAGATTCCAAGTAAGTGCAACCAAAAGGCAAAGAACACGAGACTAAAATTTTAGTTGAAAACCAAGCCCTATTAGGTCAGTTGTGCAAACAATGTGTGTGCAGCAGGAGTTACAAACACCCTTAAAATAAAAGGATTGATTGCTAATTTTAAACACTATTTAATAAATTATTCTTAGTAATTGTTAACCACAGAACATATCTTTTTCGATGGTTAATTACAAATTAAGTGTACCTTTAATTCGCTCTATGTTTACACAAAGATTACCCAGTCCGCATAATACAGTAAGTAGTATGAAGATTTGTTGTGCCTTCAAGTGTGATCTCTGATGTTTCTGTCTTGTTTTCTTGTGGACATTTTCAGATATTTGCAATAGTTCAGGAGTTGTTAATGTGATGCTTTGTGCAGTTAAATGCGGCACTATGAGATTTTCAACTGTGCTGGAAAGGATTGATGTTGAGAAAATCCAGAAATAATAGACAGAAAAGCACTTGTTTGCTTGATAGGTTTCAGAAAGATTGTAAATAGGTTCTTGCAACTTAAATGTCCCATCAAATTTAATGATGCAAATTGTATAAGCATTTTGCCGATTGCACTAGCACTTTTTATGGGCCATTATAATGACTGTGCTATTCATAAGATTGGAAGTCAGATTTTCCTTATTATCAAGGGAGATGCGGTTTTGGGAACATCAGCATTCAAGGCTGCATTCTCCACCTCTCGAAGCCAGTAGGGAATTTGGGCGTCTTGTTCGACCCCGAACTGTCCTTCCTCCCCCAAATCCGCGCTATGACCGGTACAGCCTTCCACCACCTCCGCAACATTGCCAGACTCTGCCACTACCTAAGCCGCCATGTTACCGAAACACTCATCCACGCATTCATCACATCTAGGTTCGACTGTGGGAACTCTCTCCCCGTCGGCCTTCCCGGCTCCTCCCTTCACAAATTGCAGATTATTCTGAACTCTGCAGCTCATGTCCTCTCCTCCACGAGGCTCCGTGACCAACTACTCCCACCCTCGCCCGTCTCCATTGGCTCCCCATCCCCCAGAGGATCAAAATCAAGATCCTCATCTTCACTTTCAAGGTCATTCACAGCCTTGCCCCCGCCTATCTCTTCGACCTGCTGTCTCCCTATCAGCCCGCCCGTCCCCTCCGTTCAGCAGGTTCTGGCCTGCTCCACATCCCCCACCTGAGCTGCCGGGTTTTCAGCCTCTCTGCCCCCACACTCTGGAACTCCATCCCCCAATCCCTTCGCCTCGCTTCCTCCCTTTCCTCCTTCAAGGCGGTTTCAAGACCTTCCTCTTTGACCATGCCTTCTGCTCCCCTCTTAACTCTTCCCCCCTCTCCTACTCTCCTTCCTCCTACCCCAACCCCTTCCCCCACCTGCTCGAGGCCTGACCTAACTCTTCAGCGGCTTGGGACATCCTTCCGACTTGAAAGGCGCTCTATAAATGTAATTTTGTTGTTTTGTGGTTTACGGTACTTACTATATGATTCGATGGAGAGAGGCAGGCTGACATTTTGGAAAGTGTCTAATTGGATGATAGGCACTTATGCGAATACGTTCCAGTTCTTTCAGTTTGAAAGCTGTTGTCATAAACGTCCAGAGCATTTTAGACTACTGTTAATGTGCTTCTCATTCCTTTATTTCTGAGTTATCCACTTGCTTGATAATGGTTAGGTCATCATTTATTTTACATGTGTTGTCAAATTCATAATTAGCTGATGCATTGGAATGAAGCCTTGCTGTACAGTAGTGTAATTTATCCTTCAGGGGGCTTTTACAGGCTTCTACTGCTGGAATGCAGCAGATTCAGTATAGCACCTTACACATCGGGAGGGCATCTCAAAGCACTTCAAAGCAGTTGGAGAATGGGGGGGATGTAGGAAACAAGGTGAACGGGAATGGTGGCTGAAAGTGCATTGAAAGAGGTACATTTTAAATGTTTTCCCATGCTTTCCCATGTAGCAAATTTCAGACTATTGTTGAGTTCAATAAAAAAATCTTTGTAACTAGATCCATGGAAATCATTGTGAATTTGAAGATAAATTTACACTGTAGATTGATTTCTGTTAGTTACTGGATAGCATCTACTCAAACACAGGCCAACTGAGACCTTACTCAACATGTCACCAGAGAAGATACTTTCGTTGCATCTGCTTGGACAGGATTCAAGACCCGAATGGACAGTTTGATTACAGTTTCACTTTACATTTGATCGGTGTTCCTTATCCCTCCTATTCTGAACTCCACACTGTAGGGAAAGCGTGAACATGTTTCATAATTAATCATTTGTTTTTCCAAGCTGTTGCTTTGATCCGTATTTCCATCTGTTCTTCTTGTTAGACTCAGGCCAGCCGGTGAAGTTGCCTTGCATGCCACTTATGAGGTTATCTCCACCTCTACCACCAAAGAAAGTGATGATTTGCATTCCACAGCAAGCCAACGATCCTTCATTGACATCCTATTCTGCAATACAGAAAGTCTCCCATCAACAACACCATCAATTACTCCCATCCCAGCTAGCAGCTCATCAGCATCAGCTGCAGTACGGCGCTCCACACACTTCAGCTCTATCCAGTGGACTATCTATCCACCCGACAGTATCATCTAGTAAAGTGATAGAAGAGCTCAACAAGACATTAGCAATGACAATGCAAAGGTTGGAAAGGTAATGTACCATCCTTTGTTTGTCCTTGATTTGCACAACTTTTGTAAGTTGGTGGACTATGTAAGTACTACATGTGCTGAATACTTTATTGAATCAGTATCTGAGAGAATAAGAGGAGCGTTAGGTCCAAGGAATTTAAGATACGAAACTGAGCTGGTATCAGAGCAGAACTGGCAGGATTGATCTCTATGTCTGCAACTGGAACATATGAAAATATCTGGCAGAATTCAATGCAGCCTCATACAAGAACGAAAGGATGCTGAAAGCCAAAGAAAAAAACAGCACATTTTCAGAATAAAGAATAAAATAGCGTGTGTTGTAGCAATCCTAAACTGGTGGATGAGGACAAGATGAGGAGTTGCAAACTTGCGTGGAGGTGGCAACTGGGGGAGAAAAGAGGAAATGAATTAAGCCAACATCTATGTCAGTTAAGGACAGATTGGTTTATGTTTAAACGATAAGTACAAGGGTCCTTTTTTTTGATGCAGCGCCTTATCAAGTCTTTGAGACATCTTAAAATGCTTAATATTACCAAACGGGTAATAAGCATGTTGAACAAAGTATCAGTTACATTACTCTTTAGTGACAGGTAATAATTTGTTAGTGTGACGGTTGGCCAGAGTGGCAGGGTAACAGCAGTGTTGCTGACACTCTTTAAAGGCATTGAGTAACTGCGGGATATATTTGGGGCCAGGAATAGCTTTTTTTTGTGTCTGGCTTTTGCCAAAGTTAAATTTGGTTAACATTGGGTTCAGAAATTGCTTCAGCACACAACCAGGACACATCTACTGCAGGTATTGAGATGTACACTGGCTGGCATGTGCCTCATCTTTTCAGTAGATTCTTCTGTGACACAGTAGCTGTCCCAAAAGCAATGTCATCAGCCTTGCTCCCATCATTTATTTCTGTTTGTTGTGTTTTGGTAGTTCAGGACTGCATACTGGTGACAGTGGAACCAAAGGCAGATCAAGCAACACACCAGACATCCGACAAGTGCCAACAGTTGTAATTGAGTGTGATGATGACAAAGAGAATGTGCCTAATGAATCAGACTATGAGGAAAACTTCAACATGGATAGGGATGAGGAGGATGAAGATGATGATGGTGATAATGATGACGATGATGACGATAGCCTTTATACAAGTAAGAACGGTGTTTTTGCTTGGAAACCTGCACTTTCACTGGAATTGATAATAATAATATTTCCTGTATTTGATGTAGCGCCTTTTCACGTCATTGAGACATTTCAGAGCTCTTTAGAGAGTAAACTGTAAACTGAATTGACCGCATAGTTTGTGGCCAAAAACTTCAAATGGATCTAAAGTTATAAGCGCTCCGAGATGAACAGTGCTATGTAAATGAAAGTTGTTGCTGTTTTCCTAGCATCTAGCAACTTCTTAAATACAGTTTTAATTTTTTAGATGGTTTTCTAATAGTTTTTTTTAAGAACTACTATAAACCGGCTTCAAAGTGAATGAAGACTGAATTCAACAATTTGCTAAACTCTGCATACCCTGAAATGCTAAGACAATAGAGTAAATCTTGACCCAGATGGAATTTTTCCAGCGGTGGGTACAAAATGTATTATTAAGACACTGGGTTTTTCAGACTAATTGTGACTTCCAATTTGTGATTTACTATTTTGAGATTCTTTAAAACAAAATCTGCAGTTTAAACCCCTGACATTGATACTCACTACATTTCCATTCTGTTCTCACTGAGAACAGCCTGGAAAGCAAAACACTAGCAACAATTGCAAGTTTGCAAAGCTTTGTTTCCAAATGTAAGAATAATAATCCTCGTATTTGTTCTGTAGTTCAGTGGTTAGAGACTTACATGCAAGAAACCTGGGTTCAATTCCATGAAGAGTGAAACCTTGGGCAACTTTACCTGCTCCACATGTCTGGTAATAATCTCTCCAAAAAAAAAGGTTATTTCAATCCACGACTGTTTGTGGGATACTGCTGTGCACGATTGGCTGCTGTGTTTCGCTCACATATATAATAGTCCTTGAATTTTGATATTGCGCTTTTCACGTCTTCTAGATGTCTCAAAGCGCTGCAGAGATTTTACTGTAAAGTGAATTGACTGTAGATTTGTGGGCGAAACACAGCAGTCAATTGCGCACAGCAGTGTCCCACAAACAGTCGTGGATTGAAATAACCAATTTTATTGCGTGTTTGTTTTGGAGGGATTATTATTAGGCGTGTGGAGTAAGGAAACTTGCTCAAGGTTTCGCCCTGACCTGCCTGGTTTCGAACATAGGTCTCACACTTGTAAAGTGAGTGCTCTAACCACTGAGCTACAGGGCTCATTATTTGCAGTCAATTCACTTTACAGTATAATCTGTGAAACGCTTTGAGACATCTAGATGTGAAAAGCGTTATATCAAATGTAAAGATTATTATTACATTGTTGGACAAAGTACTTCACAGGATATACTGTAAACTGGATTGACTGTTTTGTGGCATACTTCACTGATTTTCTCCAATTTCCAATTTGTAGGCTCTCTGGCATTAAGAGTCTGTAGGAAAGATTCTTTGGCCATCAAATTGAGCAACAGGCCATCCAAACGTGATCTGGAGGAGAAGAACATTATTCCAATGCAGACAGATGAAGAGAGACTCGAGATGAGGCAGCAAATTGGAACTAAGCTGACAAGGTTAGTTATACAGGTAGCCCCCGCTTCCAAAAGCCCTGTTAATGAAACTTCACTATAACGAGGGTTTCTATTTGTACCCCCCTATGTGCTTAGCCAAGGCTGCGCTCGCTATAACGAAAGTTTAAATCTCACGCGCTTCTTGTCTCCCGGCAGCCTCCACGACACAAGCGCACATACATACACACACTTCAGCACCACCTAATCCAAGAGAAAACACTGGAGTGTGGGAGGAACTTCAGCGGTAGGATGGTCTGTCTGTCTGTCTCTCCTCTCTGTCTATCTCTGTCTCAGTCTCTCTCTCTCTTTCTCTCTGTCTTAGTCTCCCTCGCTCTCTCTCTCTGTGTCTCTTTCTCTCTCTCTGTCTCTCTCTGTCCCTGTCTCTCTCTTTCTCTCTCTCTCTCTCCGTGTCTCTTTCCCTCTCTCTGTCTGTCTCGGTCGAGCTCTCTCTCTCTCTCTCTGTCTCTCTCTGTGTCTCTCTCTCTGCCTCTTTCTGTTTCTCTCTCTCTCTGTTTGAGTCTTTGGCTGTCACAATCTCACTCACAGTCTCTCTCTCTCTGTCTCAGTCTCTTTCTCTTTAACTCTCTCTCCCTGCCTTCAATAGCAGTGCTACCTGCCTTATGCCGTCGCTGATACTGTAAATGTTGGCGCTAGGCGATAGGCGCACAGCATTACTGGGAACGATTATTTTCATCAACGGAAACACAGTAGGGACCTCCCTCCCGCCCGCTTAACACAATTTTCTCTTAACAAGGAGTTTTGAAGTCCCTAACCCTTTCATTAAGTGAGGGTTACCTGTACTTATTTTTGTACATCATCTATTATTTTGGGGAGGTGTAAATTCCTCACAATGTATTAAAAGAGCCTGACCAGCATTCCTCTAAATCCAATTTATGTTTTAATACAGTGAAAGTGATATTGATAGTTGTTATAGCATATATTCATTGGGGTGCATTAGTTCGGATTCAAAGGTCATCCTATCCTTTCTCCATGAGAGAATGCTGACTGCTTTGTGTACGTCAATCTGCCCTCCTCCTCCTGGCTTTGTGTCTTCCTCTCTCCTCTCTGAGACTCTTTCATAGACAGTACTTTCCTCTCTCAGTCGCTTACACAGACAGTCTAGGAAGAGTTTTTCTCTCACCGTTCCTGCGTAAAATGGAAGCCGTCTCTCTCCACTTCACGCGGCACACGCTATGCCTGTAACAACCCCTCACCTGGTGTCACCGGTGGTTTTTACTGAAACGTTACAATATTCCAAGATGAACGCCCTCCAATGTCTCAAAAAACACAACTACAAATAGTGGGATAGACACGGTGAGCAGCTTGAGCAGGCCAATGTCCCACAGTGGAGTGAAAGGGGGGGTTGGCAAGCTTTTAGAATGTTTTGTATGAAATGGGAATTGTACCAGCGGAGAAGGAGTGAGTCGCAATGCCCACTAGCAGGAGGTCAAGGAGCAGAGCTAGGTCAGCTGGAGAAGATGACCATACAGATCGGTCTGGTTATTCATAAATGATATGAAGCAATCGTATCCTCATCTGAAATCTACAGCAGTGATCTCTCGATTATGAAGCTGTTGCTAGCCTAAGAATGCCAAGGCTAATTACAGCTACTCTGAGATCTGTGCTAAATTAACACAAGTTAGAATGCAAACGTGAAACCTTCCAAATATTTGAGGTATGAAGTATGTTATATCCACTGATATTGTATTAGTTTTAAATCAGTCAAGCAGCGGGCCAGAACGGTGGTAAGATACCTATGAATATAGCAATGATTTGAAAAACTCAGATTAGACAAGATAGATGTGAACAATCATTTGCAGCCTGACCTGGACACAGTGCTGTCTTACAAACAGAACTTGATATACTTCTGAGAACTGCTGTCTGATTCTGATCAGTCCTCCCGACGTGAAGGGTGCTCTATAAATGTAATTTTGTTGTTGTATTTTATTGTTGTAGCTGTCTTGGTCCTTGTTCCTCATTCATTTTAATGGAATTTACCAGCTGAAAATAGCTGTTGTACTGATTAGAATCCGCTCCTTGATTTAATACATTCCTTGCTGAAGCTGATACTTTATTCTCCACCAGCCCATATCGGTCAGGATTGTAAAAGGTTCTAAACTAACCCATTTCAACAGCATTTCACAAGTTTGCTCCACAGTGTTGTTCATTGCAAAATTGAGGAGCAAGTTGCCAGAAGATGTGATCATGTCAGTAAAAACTGACTTCTCCATAAGTGGCTGTTTCTATTTTAAAAAGTATTACAGCAGTTTCACAAATGTATAATATTGAATGAAGGCTCTCATCTAAATGCCCATTTATCCGGCACCCGCGGGATCTGGCCAATGCCGGTTAAACGGCATACAGGATATTTGGTCGAATATCGACACCGAAAACTCAACACAAAAAAAACTTTTTAAAAAACATACCATATTAATAATAGACTAAATAATAACAGAATATTGTATGGATACTTACCAATAAAGCAATAAATATCGATTACAGGCTATAAACACAGCACACAATCACAAAGCAAACTTTTACAATGGCGGACGGAAGAGTTTTTTCCTTTTAAACCTACACTGTCAGTTTTTCATCTTTTTCTCTTTCTCTCCCTGCTTCCCTCTCTCTTTCACACACACTCAGTCAGTCTGGCATCTCAATGGCTCCAAACCCAACCCCACTCCACTCCTCTCATTTTCCATCTAAATTAATCAACTCATCCCTCCCTCTCCTCTCCCCCACCTCTCTCTCCCACTCCTCTCCCTTTCTCCCCCACCTCTCTTTCCCCCCCACCCTCTCTCTCCCTGCTTCTCTTTTGCGACGTCCTGTCAGCGCGAAAGGTGCTGTACCAAATATATTTGCTCTGATTCCACAATTCCCTCCAATTTGGTGTCATTAATACAATAATCATATCCTTGTATTTGATACAGCTTCTTATCACGTCGTCGATACGTCTCAAAGTGCTTCACAGAATATACTGTAAAGTGGATTGACTGAGCACTTGTAAATATGTTGTTGCTGAAGAAATCCTTCAGCGTATAAGAGGAACCATGGGTTCCCACATGTGATGGCAAATGCTCGAGCTCAAGAAAATCAGGAAGCAGGCGGGGCAGGAAGGAAATGATGCAAAGATTGCCAGACCACAATTTCAGCAAATTCTGCAAGGATAACAAGTTTTACTTTTTTCTGGAGATAATAGTCATTTCTGTTCTTGAATAGCATATTTGATATTTTACTCTGGGTTGTATACTGTGGCTGCTGTGCTCTAGTGATAGAGGACAACGTGGGTCTTTAGCAGACGGTCAGACTTAGATCGCTCACTTCCAGTAGATGCTGGTGATGATTGTGTAATACACACTGCAGTGAAGTAAAATGGTTCAAAGACTGTTCCTAATCTTTCTTCGTAGACGCCTAAGCCAGAGGCCAACTGCAGAAGAGCTGGAACAGCGAAATATCCTCAAACGTAAGTAACACAGCTACTTTATCAGAATGTGCATCGGATTACACTGAACCTTCAGTACACTGAACTCAAAAGTGGTAAACACTGCTCTTAAGGGAATGTGTGGATCTCTTGAGAATTGCATATCTGTTGCTGTATAAATGTGGCTCATGTCCCTTAATGTCTGTGAAATATTTCTAATCTGTTTGACTATTAAACATGAAAGGAAAATAAAGTCCAGGGAATTATAGAAATAATGTTCATAGAAAACCACATTTTCTCCTTGCGAAATGTCATCAAATTTCAAAGGAGTGAGAAAGCAATATCTGACCTGCACTAGATTGATTTCCAACGTTCACTAGACACATATCCTATTAATTTATGTTCACAGGGGATTTGACTAACATTTACCTGATTTATGAATATTTATTATTGTAAATCACAGTATCATTTTGCAGGTGTCAATTACAACATTTAAGGCAAATTAAACTCCAAAAGTATGCTATGTATGAAAGACATTACATTGAACATTCTAGCTGTAAATATAACTTTCCTGAGATTAATTGAGATAACCATTGTACTGTATTTACTGCAATAGTTAAAGCATTTCCTTTACCGTCTTAAAGCCTGTCTCCAGACCCTCCTCTTCAACTGTGCCTTCTGCCACCCCTTCCCTCCCTATAGGCCACCCTTTCTGATCCCAATCCTCAGCTCAGGTCTAAATCCCCGACTGTCCAATGCCTTAGGGCGTCCTCCCGACATGAAAGGCGTAATACAAATATAATTGCTTGTTGTTGAGTCTTTGTGACTTTGAGAAGCTTCTCCAAGTAAAACACTGGTTTACATCAATAGATACTTTTGTTGGGGTCATATAGCAATGGCACAGATGAGCTGCTTTCTGAAGCCCAATGTGTGATATTAGACTGCCCCAATTCATTTCTGATATGTCCTTACTGACCTGA
The DNA here is from genome assembly GCA_035084275.1 of Hydrolagus colliei. Lineage (NCBI taxonomy): Eukaryota > Metazoa > Chordata > Chondrichthyes > Chimaeriformes > Chimaeridae > Hydrolagus > Hydrolagus colliei. Next base: position 11,704,039 of record CM068743.1, read on the forward strand.
GACTTAAAACCTCCCATGTTTTTAGGCTTCAAACAATCTTTTTCAAATTTAACAAACTGTTAAACTAAATATTGGTGAACAGAATTAAGTGCATTTTTTGTATGATATCTGATTTTCCACAGTACCCCCCCCAAAAAAGCACACTGCAAATTGGTTTCCAAATTAGACTGTGTTCCACATTAAACTGTTTTCCAAACTTCTGCATAATCTTATAACTTTCAGACGATTGTCTTAAGTCTAAAAACATGCGAGCAAGATTGGGCTCAGCTGGAATTCTTCCTGATGTCAAATTGTTTGAGGACATTTAATGTCAAGGCTCACGTATTACAAACAACCATTTGGGCAAGGCATACAATGGCTGCCAGCATGCAAATGCTGAATAAGAGAATCAGATAAAAAGAGAACAATTTAAGTGATGGCAGAAGATCAACATGTAGAGACAGCTATGGGTTTAGCAAGAAATTAAATGCCGCAAGATGAACATGAAATGAGAAGCCATAAAACCTCAGGCGCTGATTAGTTTTAAGGCAAACCTATACTGAGGAACTTGTAATGTAAACCTCAAATTGAGCCTAGACTGTTATAGTAAAACTGACAAGTCTACAAGTGATGTAGCATTAAGAAAAAGCTGCTCCACTTTTCATTGCCTTACATTTAAAGCCTTTTAAGATATTTGATATTTTCACAGGTTACATAATGCTTTATAATTTCTCTCTTACTTGTCCAGCATGTAAGAGCAAGAGACCACTCACTAGAGGCAGGGCTATAACAGCATAAGAGTCTTACAATGCATAGAGAGAGATAGAGAGCAGGAGTCATATGAGAACCCAGTACTTGCAAAATCCCACAGCAAGCAGTCCATGAATAGACGATCAGAAAGGAAAATGAAAACTGGGAGAGAGAACAGAACGGAAATTTTTAAAAAAGGAAGAAGACCCATATGTTTAAAAATCTGAAACCTAGAAGAGAGGAGATAAACAGGAAGTCAACCAGTCCCATTGTTTCTTCTCCCTCCCCACCCTCCCACTGATACTAACTTTAAGAGAGAGGATCGGAGTCCTGCTCCTTCCTTTCCCCCACACACTCACCTGTGTCACGCCATGGGCTAGCTAGTCTGGTTTAAACCATTGTTGCCATTGGGAAATGCCAAACCTCTAGTCAACCACCCTGCATGGCCTCATAACTAAAACAAGCCATGGCTTTTAAAATTGTGGGTCGATAACACAAAAGTAGCCATCATTCAGCACAATGCTAAATTGTCAAAGTAAAGTCTTAGGAAATTAACCAGTCATCTAGAGTTAGGGTTCAAGCATGTTGGTGAGGAAAGAGTAAACAACAACACAAACTCAACACTTTTATTAAGTTTTTATGTACATCTCCCCTTTTCTATTTGTGTCCTGAGATAGGGAAGTATGCAGGAGCTACATATTCAGGGAATATCAGTTCAATCAGCTATTAACATTACCGTTAGAATTCCCCATTATAATCATAGAATCTTACAGCGCAAAAGGAGGCCATTCGGCCCATCGAGTCTGTGCCGGCTCTTTGAAAAGAGCAACTCAATCTCACTCCCAGCTCTCTCCCCATAACCGGGCAAACCCGTTCTCCCCAAATATACATCTATCTCTCTTTTAAAAGTTGTTATCGAATCAGCCTCCACCACCTATTCAGGCAATGCTTTCCAGATTTTAACAACCTTGCTGAGTGAAAAACATTCTCCTCACCTCCCCTCTGCTTCTTTAGAAACAATTGTAAATCTGTGACCTCGAGTCACTGACACACCCACCAATGGAAATAGTTTTTCCCTGTTTACCCTATCGAATCCCCTCCTGATCTTGAAAACCTCTATTAGGTCTCCTCATAACCTTCTCTGCTCCAACGAGAATAAACCTAGCCTCTCTAGCCTTTCCTCATAACTGAAGTTGTTTATTCCTGGTACCATCCTAGTGAATCTCCTCTGCACCCTTTCCAATGCCTTAACATCCTTCCTAAAGTGTGATGACAATACTCTAGCTGAGGCCTAAACAAAGTTTTACAGATGTTAGTCAAAACTTCCTGACTTTTGTACTCTATGCCCCTATTTATAAAGCCTAATATACTGTATGCTTTTTTAACAGCCTTGTCTACCTGTCCTGTCACCTTCAAAGAATCACTTACACAAACCTCCAGATCTCTTTGTTCCTTCACTCCCCTTAAAATTGTACTATCTAGCTTTTATTGCCTCCCCTCATTTCTCCTCCCAAAATGCATCACCTCACATTTCTCCACATTAAATTTAATCTGCCATGTGTCTGCCCATTTTACCATTCTGTCTATATCTTCTTGCAGATGGCTACTATCCTCCTCACTATTTACTATTTTTCCTAACTTTATGTCATCTGTAAACTTTGAAATGGTACTCCCTATACCCAAGTCCAAATCATTAATATAAATTAAAAAGAGCATTGGTCCCAATACCGATCCCTGGGGAACGCCACTGTACACTTCCCTCCAGCCTGAAAAACAGTCGCTCACCACAACTCTCTGCTTTCTGTCTCCCAGCCAGTTCTGGATCCATGTTGCCACTGTCCCTTTAACGCCGTCAGCTTCTATTTTCCTTATAAGCCTTTTATGTGGCACTTTGTCAAATGCCTTTTGAAAGTCCATGTAAACTACATCAACTGCACTACCTTCATCCACCCATTCCGTTACCGCATCAAAAAACTCTTATCAGATTTGTCAGGCAAGATTTGCCTTTAACAAATCTGTGCTGGCTGTCCTTTATTAACTGATATCTTTCTAAGTGAAGATCTATCTTGTCCCTGATTATAGTTTCTACAAGTTTCCCCATAACTGATGTTAGGCTGACTGGCCTGTAGTTCCCAGGTTTGTCCTTCTGCCCATTTTTGTACAGGGGAGTAATGTTAGCAACCCTCCAGGCCTCTGGCTCCACCCCTGTGTCCAAGGAAGATTGAAAGATTGTGGCCAGAATCTCTGCTATTTGCACCTGTACTTCTCTTAGTAACCTGGGATGCATCCCATCTACCTTGAGCGCCGTCAACCTTTTTAGTACTTCCTCTCTGTTTATACTAATCCTATCCATTTCCTCTACCCTCAGTACATCTTCATTATTTGTGAATCCCATTGAAAACCTCATTTTTTTAAAACCCAAATGCATTTCTGACCTGAACGTAAAATTCCAGAATGGTGTTCCAGTTGATTGCCACTCTGATTATCTGATCCATAAATTCTAAACACAAGTAGGGATACCATAGATTTAACATGAAAAGTGCCGATTTCCTCGTTCAGGTTTGGCTTCAATCCTTGCATTGGCTGCAATCCTTAAGCCCCGAGGAGTAACTGAGATAAGTTCCCATTCAGCTCCCCATTGAATTTGTGCACCCTCTTCTTGGTTGTTGATATAAGTGTTCTGAATACAGCTTCATTTTGAATTAAATATCCAATGAGTGTCATGAAAGTGCATATCAGGTTCTGCCCATGTATTACGATGTGATGAGTTTTGGACTGAGCCCAAGTTAAGGAGCAATAATAATGGGAACCTAACCACTGTGATTTTATGTTGCACAGACATTATGAGTTAAAGTCCACAAGATAGCTTGAGTTAACCAGTATTGAATTGCATCTTGCAACTAGCATGCCGCGACATTTTCAAAGGCTACAAATGAATATTGATGGGGCCAATTAATTCCTGTTTTTTTGAATATCAGATCTGCAGTGATTTGGCACCTCTGTAAACAGTTTATTGATCTATCTCTTTAGCAAGAAATGAGCAGGAAGAAGAGGAGGAAAAGCGAGAGATTAAAAGAAGGCTGACCCGAAAGGTTAGTGCTGTAGATTGAGTTTGATTGGATGCCACAGGAATTATTAGCAGTGCATTGTGTTTAACAGTATTGTAGGAAGAGTTTTCATTGTAACTAAACCTGCAATAAAACCATTTTTACATTGAAGTCCATACCATGCATCAGTGGCATGACGACTGGCGGCAAAAGCACCCACAGCATAAACACATTGTCTTGTACGACACGAAGACACACTTCAACTTGATTTCAGTTTCTCATTGGAGCTAAAGTCTTGTAATTCTTTGACAGAAACACTTTTTACTTCAATCTCACGAGTGCTTTTGCCGACACTGAGGCAGCAGTGATACCACTGAACCACTTTTTGGAGGTCAATCTTTTGCACTTTGCTGTCATCATTCAACTGTACAGCCACGCAGATTTTGTGTTGGTCAGTCTGGCACCTGCAGAAGTTCATCATATGCTTAAGAGTATCCAGAATAAACCTACACACACATACACGCAAAAAAAATTGGTCACTCAATCCATGATTGTTTGTGGATGACTACGCTGCGCAATTGGCTGCTGCGTTTTGCCCACAGTCAATCCACTTTACAATATATTCTGTTAAACTCTTCGAGGCGTCTCAACAACGTGATGAGGCTTGATGAAATGCAAGGAGTATTATTGTCATTACACATGGAATTTGCCCTATGTGTGGTATACACACTCTCTTCATGGAGGGAGGCAGCTTGCTTAACTGATTCCAAAGACTATTAAGTGCAGGTTGACAAGAGCCAAGGCTTGGAGCCCCCATAGTAACTTCAGTTATGAGGAAAGGCTAGAGAGGTTAGGTTTATTCTCATTGGAGCAGAGAAGGTTACAAGGAGACCTAATAGAAGTTTTCAACATCATGAGGGGATTCGACAGGGTAAACAGGGAAAATCTGTTTCCACTGGTGGGCGTATCAATGACTCGTGATCACAGATTTAAAATAGTTTCAAAAATAAGCAGAGGTTGTTTGAATCTGGAATACATTGACTGAAAAGGTGGTGGAGGCCGATTAGATAGCAACTTTTAAAAGAGAGTTGGACGTTTATTGGGGAGGACGGGTTTGCGTGGTTATGGGGAGAGAGCTGGGGAGTGGGATTGAGTTGCTCTTTTTAAAGAGCTGGCACAGACTCGATGGGCTGAATGGCCTCCTTTTGTGCCGTAAGATTCCATGAATCTATGATAGTGTGCATTGAGGACTACTGCTGGAGTTTAACCAGCTAAAATCAGATGGCTTGCCGTGCAAGCAGTGTAGCTTAGTGGTCAGCCTAGATAGTGCTTATTAGCAGCCACAGTATAACCTGCTCTGTTATAATCTTATAATGCATGTTCTTAATTTATGGATTCCTTCCACCCCAGCCAAGTTCCTTGCTATAATGGGGATTAAGTCTACTTTTTTTTTTAGGAATCCTGTCAGGACAGCTGTTTATTCATAGTAATAAAGTGTTCCGAATGCAGATGGTTCAATTATTTAAGAGAAAAGATGTAGAGTTACATGATTACCTCAGGCTTGAGTAAAGTTTTTGAAGGTTGACAGCAGTTCATGGGGGAGTTTCCAGTTAGGTCCAAATATCTCGCTCAGAAACCCCACTTTAAAGCCACCTGCTGTTGTCGGCAAATATGTGGCATTCTGTACTGTAGGACAAGCCCAGCTACATTTTCATCAAAATAGGGCAAAAATAAATACGGAGCAAAATACCATCAGCAAATATGGTTTTACCATGTCACTGACTGTGCTGTCGAGCTAAAGGAATGAAACGTACGTCACAGAGATTGTTACTGAATCTGTAAAGGTTACTACAGTAGAAGCCCGTTTATCCGTGACTCGATGCACCGGCACTTCCGTATAACCGGCACGCCAAAAAAAAAGTCCCCGTTCGATAAACCGGAACTTATCCGGAACAATATCAATGGAGCATTTGTGAATGCATAAATAATAACATAATAATAGAATATTGTATTGGTACTTATTGTTAAAACTACTCTCTTGCGCTTCTCACCTTTGCTGGTAGATGCTGGGCTTGAAGCCATGATGCTGTGATTGAGGTTTATTGTCCAGCAAATCTTCTTAAAATGGAGCACGCCAAGCGGTTGAAAAAAACGGAGCGCGTACGACTTTAAAGTCTTACTAGCGGCAAGCCGATAACACTAGCCGATAACCCAGATTGTCGCGCAGGTGCAGTATTTTGGTTTGCCGCTAGCAGAGTCTAGGGCTTCGGCTTGCTGCTAGTAAAGTCACGCGACTTTAAAGTCACGCTGCCGTTTTTTTCACCCGCACGGCGTCCTCCATTTAAAAAAGAATTGCTGGACTGTAAACCTCAATCAGTAAAGGTGGGAAGCGCAAGAGAGTAGTTTTAACAATAAGTACCATTACAATATTCTGTTATTATCTGTTATTACTTAGTCTGGTGTGTATGGTGTGTGTTAAAAGAACTTTAATTTTTTTGCGGTGGGTTTTCGGCCGCGGGCCGCCCAAATGTCCGGCAGGCACTTTAACCGGCATTGGCCAGGTCCCTGGGGGCCAGAAAAACAGGCTTCTACTGTATTTCATTCCTGCATGAAGTAAAGCATCAAAATCTATATTACAGTAATAACATTTCAACATTGGACATAATACACCTAACGGCAACTAGATTAGTTGCTGTTTTGAAACCTCCCATTTCTTACCTTATATTGCCGAAATGATCCATTTAAAGATGTCAAAGGAGACAGTAGTATCTTTGAATAGAAAAGTATTTTTAGATGTATTTCTTTTGGTCATCTGGGTGTCTGAAATCCATCACCATGCTTAAGAGCATCCAAACCAAACTGAGAATTCTATGTATCCCATTTGCACATGATAACACACTGATAATAATCCCTAAACACAAAACAAAAAATGTATAATTTCAATCCAGGATTGGTTGTGGGACACTGCTGTGCGCAGTTGGATGCCGTGTTTCACACACAAATATACAGTCAATTCAGTTTACAGTATATTCTGTGAAGCGCTTTGAGATGTGTTAGAAGACATGAAAATGCAGGGATTATTGTTATTATTGAATTCGTTAACATTGAAGACAAAAATAATAATTAAATTAGATCTATTCATTTCTGTTGTGGGTGGTGGCAATATTAGAAAAGTGATGTGGTTTACACAATGAAGTGACTTTTCTTGTAATTCACACATAAAATGATACTAATCCTCAATTTAAATTTCTAGAAATTATGAGCTCAATAATCTCTGCATTCTTACGTGGTACTATATAATTTTAATCTTCAAATAAGACATCAGCGTTCTCAAAGCAGACAAAAAAAAGTTCTTAAAGAAAATCCACTTTAAAGAAACAGTTGATACTTGCCCATGAATTGAAGGCACAGATCTAACCAAGCATTTCAGACAATGATATTCACTTTGCAGTATATTCTGTGAAGCACTTTGAGACGCCTAGAAGACGTGAATATATCAAATGCAAGGATTATTATTATTATTATTAATGATCATAAATAACTCAAGCTTCATGCTGATGGGTTATTGCTTGACCTGAAGTCTTTCAATTCTTGGTTGTAAAATACTGATATGGTTCAACGACAACAATAATAACTTTATATAGCACCCTCCATGCCAGACGTCTCAGAACACTTCACAATAATGGATCCCAGGGCCGAGCCAAGCAGAGGTGGGGAAAAGGTGACCAAAAGCGCAGTCAAAAAGAAAAGTCTTTTACACAACCTAAAAATAGGAAAGGGGGGTGGGTGGGGGGCGAGGCGAATTATGGATCCATAACCACCAGAGTGAGGAAGGGAGTTCCAGAGCCTCGGGGGTAGTGGCTGAAGGCACGGCCGCTGACGGTGGAATGGAGGATTCAGGGGACAAGGCAGGAGGCCAGACCCAGTTCAATTCTCATTCTCCTTTGAGTGACGCTTGTGTTCTGGTTGTGTCTTTCTTTTCCACCAGGTCCAGTAATTACGTTTGGAATCTCTTTAAACCAGGGATTCTTAAAAGCTGAGGAACATTAACATTAAAATTTCCCTAATAGTAGAATGTGTTTTAATCTTAAAATGTATAATCTTTAAAGCGGACATGTCATGTCCCCCAAGAACAATGTTTTGGGTCTGTATCTCACAGTATTTCCTCTTCACAGAGACACTGTTGATCTTTCAGTGGGCGGGAATGACTAATGTTATAGATATTCGGAGGAAAGGTTGTGAAAAGACAATCTATAGCGCGTGACGCACTGAGTTATATGTGGCTGTCGCCATTCACCATTTCGTGTAAATTGGGTGAACGGCTAATCTTGACAACAGTGGAAGCTAATTTGCTAAACATATTTGCAAAGGGATGGGAAGCACTAAGTATGATTTCTGAAAACTGCCAAATGTGAAACAAGGTGGGAAAGCAAGATATTGCGCACCAGGGCTGTCTGATTCACATTTTTACAGTTTAGGTGCTAGGCACAATTTGGATACGATAGCAAGTTCTTGATCAGTTAATTTACCTTTGGCTGTTTTGTATCTCTCAACCTAAAAGGTGTTATATAAGTGTAAATTATATTAGCTGTGTCCCCATTGCATCTAAGCTTGCAACCAGTTTCATATCTCTCTCCAACTTTCTTTCTGCCATACCCTCTCCCTCTCAATTACTCTCTTTCACTCCCCTCCTCTCCCACACAGAAATTCTCTAGCCCCTCTCAAACTCTTTCTCAATTACCCTCTCAATAATAATAATAATAATAATCCTTGCATTTGGTATAGGGCTTTATCACGTTGGTGAGACGTCTCAAAGTGCTTCACAGGATATATTGTAAAGTGAATTGACAATGTATTATGTGTGCAAATTGAATGCGTTTATTTTCTAGCTCAGCCAAAGGCCGACTGTAGAGGAGCTGAGGGAGAGAAAAATTCTGATTCGTTTCAGTGACTACGTAGAAGTAGCTGAGGCCCAGGACTATGACAGGCGGGCAGATAAACCGTGGACCAGGTTAACAGCAGCTGACAAAGTAAGACATCTCCTACTACTGCTAAAGTCCTTTAAAGCATTGGTGTGCTAGTCAAGGTTAATAATAATAATCCTTGTATTTGATGTAGCGCTTTTCACATCTTCAAAGCGCTTCACAGAATATACTGTAAAGTGAATAGACTGTATATTTTTGGTTGAAACGCAACAGCTAATTACACACAGCAGTGTCCCACAAACAGTCGTGGATTGAAATGACCAATTTTATTATTGTGTGTTTTTTTTGGGGGGCGGGGTGAATTTTTATTAGGAGTGTGGAGTAAGGAAACTTGCCCAAGGTTTCACCCTGACCTGCCTGGCTTCGAACACAGGGTCTCACGATTGTAAGGCAAGTGCTCTAACCACTGAGCTACAGGACTCCCAAGAATATCACTGTGCACACACTGTATGCTGAAAAGATTAGAGAACATAAGTGGTTCCTACACAATGTCATTTAATGTGGAAAATGTATCATTGCAAAAACATTACAAAGGCTATTGTCGTAAAATTTTCGATGTGGCAGATTTCAATGGGAATGCTTTTTAAGGAGTGGGGAATTCTAGCTTCTAGGTTAAGATTGAATTTAGGAATTTCCTGCGGTCTTCGACAATGATCTTAAGGCTGAGATCAGGAGGATTTTATTGCATCTGATCCAGCATAAACTCAAACCAATTCTTTTCAATTTCAGGCCGCTATACGCAAAGAGCTGAATGAATTCAAGAGCACTGAAATGGAAGTGCATGAGTTAAGTAGGCACCTAACAAGGTAGGTGTATCTAATAACGAATGGACTTTATTAATTATTTAGCTAGCCGAATGATAAATAATGGGACCTAAAACTTTCATTCCTGTTTTCCTTTCAGGTTTCACAGGCCCTAGCTGTTTACTGCATACAATTGCAGGGAGTCTAACCTAAGTGCTAGGACTGTACTGATGTCCATAAACCCCACCTAGGAGAGAATCGTCGGAATTGCCTTTGTGTGTCAGACTCTGTACTGTAATGGGCACTTTCTAGGTCTACCATACTACTGACCTTCAGCAGTCAACAGACCCTATTCAAGAGTTTGGATTCAATGTGCCACGTCCAAACACCAATGGCTGTATCCAGGCTTTCGGTACTGTCATTCAGCATTGTCTTGGTCTGTCGTGTTATTTATTACTCTTAATGTTGCACATTAAATCTCAATCAATAACTCTTTAAGGTCGTCACTTGCAGGATGAAAATAAAACAGCAGTTTATGCTGTAGTATTCCACAATTTTGCACCCCTTTCATCATAGTGATTGACTGCAGTTACACTTACGGGAATTATCTCCTGCTTAAGCATTTTTGTTCCGGCAGATTTGCTGGAAGGAGTAAACTGCACTGTATATTTTACAATAAATATCTGTTTATTTATAGAGCAAAAAGAGGTGATGCTTTAGCTAACAATAAACAATTGGCCTAAATGTATCAATGACACACTATACTGCATCTAAACCTGTTCTGTGAAAGCTCTGATGGGTATACAGGCTATCAGTTGGTGTAAAAGTACTGCTGCACTGGAAATGGAAATGACTTCTTTAATACACAAACTATATCTGAAATTCCACTTTCATTTATCCTTGAAGACTATTGTCCTAAAATTAAAGATCATGCAGAATTATAGAAACATTTTTAAATTGGCCTTGATTTAGAAGTATTTTTCAGTATTTCAGAAGATCTGGCAACCAAATCAAGTCTGAATTGAAGCAATTTCCACATCACTTTAAATTTTAAGATAACATGGTCTTACAGGTTAGATGAAATGGAAATTCAGCCAATAGTCCATGCTTTGGACTCTGTGTATGTAAGAACATATTCTTTCTCTTATAGGTTGTATTGATCGACCTTAATAAACACAGTTGCACTTACAAATAATTAACCTTAAAAAATAATAATTTAAGGATAATTGTGGACCTGCAACATTGTGTTGAGGTATATTATTATCTTTATACAATGGCATAGTTTCATAAGGAAATTAGATCCTTTCCAGAGTTGAGCACAGCATTTGTATGGTAGAGTCTCAATTCTACATTTAGAACCCTTTAGTAAACGTTACTCTACCTAAAGAACTGGGATATGTAAAGATGATACAACATGTTAGGTTGGATTTAGTGATAGCAAAGTAGTGTCTCAGTCACTGGAAAAAATATTTGGGGACGAAATTGAAAATAAGGGACCTGCCTATAATAGATTCTTATATAGCTACACTTAGCAAGGATGACCCTCTTCTTACAAGAAATACTGTTTTGTACAGAGAGAGTGAACGGTAGTGTGAATCTGAACACACTTTTCAGTTGTACGTGATAAACTGTTTGCCAGGCCAGACTGAACATTTGTGAGCAGGGGGTGCAGTTACCAAACAGTGCTGTTCTAAGACAAAGTGTCCTCTGATATGATCAATCTGCAGAAGTTAATTAGCGAGCACCTGTCCACTTTTAGTTTAACAACTCGTCAATGTGCCAGTACCATATTTGACCTTGGACCCAGTGGCTATACTAGTTGAAATCCTTCATTCACCATGTTTGTGAGAAAGTCGGTTACAGAATTTAGAGTCCTTCAGATGTACCCAACACTGTTGCATAGTCTATGCTTGGATTTAACACAAATATAAAACACTTGAATGCTTAATTCCCATTTTCATGTCATTATTTAGTGAACAGGAATCTCCAGAATGGTCGTACGAGAAATACAACTGGTGGAGGATTTACAAGTTGCTTGAAATGGCTCTTATTTAGGAGCCAAAATATTAGCATACAACTGTCTTAATTCAATCCTTTTCCATTTTAAGCAAACCTGTAGATTCAACTCACTTGGAAATTGATGGTAATAACTCGGCTTCGGCACAAGAGTTTAACCAATTGTTTTCCATGTACATGTGTTAAACTGCTGTCCTGCTGAAACTGCATTTCACAGTATGTTTTCATCTCTGTTCCCCACCCAACCCACCCCAGTACTGCTCCGTGGTTCTGAACAAACTGTGAATTCTCTTTAAGTCCGAGTGTTTGTACATAGATGTCTTTGTAAAGGAGTGAATGTTGTGGCTGTCCTACCCTGTGCTCTTCCAGTATTGTACAATTTTTTAAAATTGGTGTATGAAAATTGTAAATAACCAAAAGAACTATTGCGTCTTTAATTTGGTTGTTCTAAGCTTTGCCGTTTGTATATACTAAAAGCTGCATGTTATTGTATAACGTCAATTGCTGTGTACAAGTTTGTCTCAAATGATGTATACAGTTTCTTAAGACTAAACCTTATTTAGAAAAAAAAACTTTTTTTTAGTGGTTGGCATTCAACTGTTTTTACACAAAAGGAGCTGAAATTTAGAGTTTGGTGAAAACTAATTTTTGCTAAATAACTCAAGCTTTGGTCCATTAAAAGTGAAACTTTAAACAAGACAAAAAAGTCTTATTTTATTTCCACCGTCATTTGATGTAAACTTCTCTAAAGTTTCATCCACTTAGTAGCCTTGTTTGTGGGACACTGCTATGTGCAATTGGCTGCCACGATACACCGACAAAATATACAGTGAGTTCACTTTACGGCATACTCTGTGACGCACTTTCAGATGTCACGTAGAAGTGATAAAGCGTGACATGAACTGCAAGGAATTCAAATTAAATACAGTTGGTGGGCTAATCGGTGGGCTAACGACAGGTGTTCAATGTGGATCGAGTAAGAAAGTCACAGAAGTAGAGAGGAACACGACCACGGAAGGCTTTGAAGGTGAGGAACAGGATCTTGAATGGGAAATGGGAAACCAGTGGAGTCGGGCAAGAATGTGGGTGATGGGGTCGAGGAGCCTGGTGCAGGAGATGACACGGGATGCAGTTTTGGATGAACTGTAGCCTTTGGAGGTGAAGGAAAGTAGAGCGGGTCATGGCAAGGATGTGGGGTAGAAAAGATAGTTGAGGGTGAAATAACACGCCAAGGTTTCAGACTGGCTTATTAAGATGCATCCATGAATGGTGATGCTACCAATACCGGAGGTGTGAAGGCACTGACGGGAGCCAATCGGGGGCCTCAGTCTTGTTGATGTTCAACTGTGAAAGTTGGTTCTTATCCAATACTTGATATCTGACATGCATTTTGCCAGGCCAGTAGTGGTCCCAAGAGTCGAGGGTGGAGGCAGAGAGATAGAATTGGATGTCATCCGCATACCTGTGGAAATTGACTCTGTATCTGCGCATGTTGTCACCAAGAGGGAGAACATGATACTGTATTGTAAAGGAGGGGACCAAGGACAGAGTCCTGAGGAATGCCACACAAGATGGTGCGGGGGCTGAAGGAGAAGCTGTTTGTGGAGAAGAAGTGGAGACAGTGTAAAAGGTAGGATCTGAACTAGTATCTGGCGATATATCGATATATCGGTTATATCTATATAATTTTTCATATCAATATGCTGATATTGGAATTTAAAATATATCGATATATCGAAAAATTTGGTATTAAAAATTATATCAGTATATCGTAAATATCGGTATATCATCCGAATGCGCGCGCAATGCACAGTATTAAAAAAAAACGGAAATATCGATATATGAGCCCATTGATATATCGATATCTGAAAATTTCCATATCGACAAACCCTAATCTGAACCATTCAAGAATGGAACCATGAAGGTTGAGGTGAGAGGAGAGGCAATGGAGGAAGGTAGAGTGATCAACGAGTATCGAAGAGGCAGTAGAGAGGGCAAGGAGGATGAGATAGATGGAATCCTGGTCGCAGATGGACAAAATGTCAATTGTCACTTTGACCAAAGCTGTTTTTGTGTTGTGGGTTGCATGTAAACCCAATTTTAAGGATACGAGTGATGACGGATGTATTTAGGGGTGAGGGAATGGTCCCAGTAAACAGGGAGAGGTTAATGATGTCTGTGAGTAGGGGGCAAGGAAGTGGAGCTGGGAGGTAAGGAGTGGAGTTGGGATGGAGAAAAGGGAGAAGGTGGTCGGTTTCATGTGGGTTATGGTGGTGATGAAAGACAAATGGGAGACAGATTTGAAGGTGTGGATGGAGGGATGGGTAGAAGCCCGGTGTAAGGTTTTCGCACCTTGGAAATTGAAGCGTTTGTCAGACACCAAATATATATTTTAAAGAGTTTTATTGTTAATCACATACAAATATTAGTAACTGTTACCGAATGGTGCACTATATACCACAGTTACCCGATGCATCATCAATACTTGTCGCACTCAAATGACAACTAAAATGCTATTATAACAAGGTGAATTCAAAATCATACTTCCAAACATAAAAGAAACCTTATGTGCAATAAGAGATGTACCTAAGCAACGTCTGACTGCCCTTGTGTGTTGGGTGCATGTTTTAGTTAGTAGGAAAGATATTACCCAGTAGTCAAGAAGTTGCTCGACGGACTCGTAGTGTAGTTCTGTGGCAGGCTCAAGAATTCATAGAATCATAGAATTTTACGGCACAAAATGAGGCCATTCGGCCCATCTAGTCTGTGCCAGCTCTTTGAACAGAGCAACTCAATCCCACTGACCAGCTCTCTCCCCATAACCTAACAGACCTGTTCTCCCTAAACAGAGATCTAATTATCTTTTAAAAGCTGTTATCGAATCGGCCTCCACCACCTTTTCAGGCAATGCATTCCAGATTCGAACAATCCGCTGAGTGAAAACATTTCTCCTCAGCTCCCCTCTACTTCGTTTTGAAACTATTTTAAATCTGTGACCACGAGTCACTGATTTGCCCACCAGTGGAAACAGTCTTTCCCTATTCACCCTGTCGAAACCTCTCATAATGTTATAAACCTCTATTAGGTCTCCTCTCAATCTTCTTTGTTCTAGAGAGAATAAGCCTAGCCTATCTAGCCTTTCCTCGTAGCTGAAGTCCCTCATTCCTGGTACCATCCTAGTAAATCTCCTCTGCACCCTTTCCAATGCCTTAATATCCTTCCTAAAGTGTGGTGATCAGAATTGTACGCAGTACTCCAGCTGAGGCCTAACCAAAGTCTTATAGAGGTTAATCAGCACTTCCTGACTTTTGTATTCTATACCCCTATTTATAAAGCCTAGTATCCCATATGCCTTCTTAACGGCTTTGTCTACCTGTCCTGCCACTTTCAAAGAATCACAAATCCTCAGGTCTCCCTGTTCCTGCAACCCTTTAAAATTGTACTATCTAGCCTATATTGCCTCCCCTCATTTCTTCTCCCAAAATGTATCACCTCAACACTTCTCTGTATTAAACTTCATCTGCCATGTGTCTGCCCACTTTACCATTTTATCCCTATCCTCTTGCAGCTGGCTACCATCCTCCTCACTATTTACTATTCTCCCTAACTTAGTATCATCTGCAAATTTGGAAACCGTACTCCCTAAACCCAAGTCCAGATCATTAATGTATATTAAAAAGAGCAGTGGTCCCAAAACTGATCCCTGGGAACGCCACTGCACACTTCCCTCCAGTCTGAAAAGCAGCCACTCACCACAACTCTCTGCTTTCTGTCTCGCAGCCAGTCATGGATCCATGCTGCCACTGTCCCTTTAACGCCGTGGGCCTCTATTTTCCTAATAAGCCTCTCATGTGGCACTTCGTCAAATGCCTTTTGAAAGTCCATGTAAACTACATCGACTGCGTTACCCTCGTCCACCCATTCTGTTACATCGTTGAAAAATTCTATCAGATTTGTAAGGCAAGATTTGCCTTTAACAAATTCATGCTGGCTGTCCTTTAAACACAGTCTCTGACTTGCTTCTGGCTACAAACGTCTTTGGCTTGTTTGTCTCTGCTGCAGTGTTCTTTGCTGTCCACTCCAGCAAGAACTAGACCTGCTCCCTTCCGTGGTCTATTCTGGCGAGAGTTAGACCAGGATCTCTACCACTCCTCTTCACCTCCCTACCTCTCTGACCTCTCTCCCCAACACAGCACCCGTTTGCTACCAAGTGTTTTACCCTTTTTGCTAACCATTCGTTACGACTTCTTTCTCTCACCATCCATTCCCATCTCTAACCTTTTCTTGGCATTCTTCCCTATCTTAGAGTTAGTTACTTTGTTTTAACCCTTAGACATACTCTCTTTTTGTTACAAGATTTGCTTCATTCTATTTTATCTAGCCCATCCAGACCTCCCGTCTTATTGTCCTTGATGGTCTGAACATTTTCAGTAGTTCATTGTCCTGTCTTTGGCTCTGCCTGTGTAACTTACTAGTCTCAAGGTTTCTCAGCCCTTTCTGGGCTGATTTTTGGGTTAACACCTGCCAAGTTTGATGGACTGCCATCCATTCTCCTGATTTCCGTTATCTAGTCACATTCCAGTGCAAGCCTATCTCAATGTTTCTATAGTGAACTGTGACTGTGTGTGTCTCTCTGTGTGTGTGTGTGTGTGTGTTCCAAACCACATGGCATCCATATGTGGTTTATACTGTACATTCTAATTGATTTGGTTATTCACTACACGATCAATAATCTTGATACAGTAAAAGCTTGGTTACCCGGCACCCAACCAACCGGAATGATCAACCAACCGGTATCTCCCAAAATAAGTTGATTTTTCGTGTAGGATTTTCGGCAACTTGCCACTCAAATATCCGGCATAGTTAATTAACCAGCAACGGTCCCGAGGGTGCGGGATAACAAAGCTTTTACTGTACTATAATTTCAACTATTTAAGAGTGAGCGAATCCCTTTGGCCTTTGTTTCTAGGAAATGCAGCACCTTGTCACAATTGACATCAGAGGAGTGGATGGGCGAGGCATGAGAGGGTGGGCAGAGGTCTACATTGTCTACACCGCCACCATGGCAACTAGGTAGTGGGGTATGATGGAAGGTGTAGGCAGGTGGTGTGGCCTGGGTTTCAGTGAGGACGAGAATGTCAAAATTTGCGGCAACAAAGAGGATGGTGAGTGATTTGCTGGAGAGGAACCGGACATTTTGTAGACCAATGTGGAGTGGACAGCCGGTGGTGGAGGAATGGGTGAGATGAGTGGGACAGTGGGAGGATTGACAGGTAGGGTGGGGATGTGGACAAGGGAAAAGTAGTTGGTCCCAGAGTCAGGGACCCAGAGGTTTTGTATTTTAGGGTGGAGGATGGGGCTGCTGTTGGACACAGCTGCCATCGGCGCGACAGGTTGGAGCAGAGGGTAGCTAAGGATGGAATGGTTGAGAGGGACATGAGCTGAGGAGGCCGATGAGAGATAAGGGTTGACCTGGAGTAGTGGAGGGTAGTGGACAGGACAGAGTCGGTGGCGGCAGCCAAAATATGCTCGCCAAGACTAAGAGTAGCAAGAGGAGTGAGGAGGGTTTTGGCAGCAGAGAATGGCCAGCCCACTAGGTCATGGGGTAGGAGGTGGGTGTGATCATCACTGTGAGTCCATTTGGGATGTGGCAGAGGAAGTGACGTTGTGCGGCAGCCAACCGGTGATTCGTTGGCTCTGAAATGGCCACAGCCCCACTGTGCACCCCCAGTACGCCAGGGCCCCCAAGTGGGATCTGGTTGCCGTTGTGGTGGGGGGGCTTTGCTTCAAGGGAGCAGTGCATCCCTCTCTCCTCCACCAAGCCTGCAACTGTACTTTTCCGCCCATGGAAAAGTCTCCCGCCTTGGGACCCTCACAGAAGCCCTCACATCTTCTGACCTCCTACTTCTCTGGCCTTCCACCCACAGTGATCTTGAAGGAGCCATCCAGCTGCTCCGTGATCCCTTCTCCTCCACTTTCAACTCCCTCGTCCCCCTGAAATCCAGGTCCATCTCCAAACCCACCCACTTCCCCTGGTACAACACTCATCTCCACATTCTTAAATCCCAAACCCGGCTGCTTGAGCGCAAGTGTCACAGTTCACCACCAACTGTGGCTCGAGCATCTCCACAGCTATCGCCGTTCATTGTCGCGAGCGAAAATGGCTTATTATTCCAACATTATCCTGGAGGCAAATAACAACCCCAAAGTCCTCTTTTCCACCACCCACCACCTCCTCCGTGCGCCCCCTCAGGCCTCCTCAATCTTCACTTCAAACATGAAGTGCGAGGAGGTCATGGACTTCTCGTCGTAAATTGAAAACATCTGCCAGGCAGCGTCACCCTCCTGTCTCTCGTCACCCACCACCATCACCCCCATTCCGTCCCCCTCACCCTCCCCATCATCAGCTCCTACTTCAACCTCCTTCCTACATTCCTTCTCCCCCGTCTCTCCTTTCTCCCTCTCACGCACCATCACCTCCATGAAACCTACCACCTGTTGTCTCGACCCCCTCCCCACCAACTTACTCCTCACCCAGCTCTCCCTCCTCTGCCCACTGCTGGCTGACATCATCAACCAGTCCCTCTCCACAAGATTAATCCCTGCCCCCCTCAAAACTGCTGCCATCACCCCCTCCTTAAAAAACCTTCCCTTGATCCCTCAAACCCCAGCCACTACCGCCCTATCTCTAACCTGCCCTTCCTTTCCAAAGCACTCGAACGTGTTGTTGCAAATCAACTCCACGCCCACCTCTCCTCCCTCTCCCTCTTCAAACCCCTCCAGTCCGGATTCCGCCCTGCCCACAGTACAGAGTGAAACAACGTCCTCTCTATCTGTGACCAGAACTCCCTCTGCCTCCTTATCCTCCTGGACCTGTCCACTGCGTTCGACACAGTCGACCACACCATCCTCTTCCACCGCCTGTCCTCCGTCATCCACCTCAGTGGGACCGCACTCGCCTGGTTCGAGTCCTGCCTCACAAACCGCCAGCAGTACATCTCAGTAAACAGTTTTTCCTCCCGCACACACCCAGTTACCTATGGGGTACCCCAGGGATCCATCCTTGGCCCCCTCCTCTTCCTCATCTATATGCTCCCTCTTGGGGATGTCATCCGCTGACATGGGGCACACTTCCACATGCGGATGAGCCAATAGACCCAACTCTATTTCTCCACTTCACTTTGTGACCCCCAGTCCCCTGATGTCCTGTCGGGCTGCCTGTCAGACACCAGGAGCTGGATGAGCATGAACTTCTGAAGCTGAATGTTGACAAGACGGAAGCCATACTCTTTGGCTCTTGTCAACATCTCCATTCAGACGGCTTTCACCTCTTCCACCTTCCCGACCTGCCCCTAAAACTCTCCAAACCTGTCCGCAATATAGGCGTCAGGTTCAACCCCCAATTGTCCTTCGTCCCCCACATCCGATCCATTACCAGCACCGCCTTCTTCCACCTCCGACGGATCGCCTGTCTCCGGCAATACCTCAAAAGCCACTGAAACCTTGGTCCACGCCTTTGTCACCTCTCGGCTGGACTATTCCAATGCCCTCCTCGCCGGTCTCCCCTCCACCACAATCCATAAAATCCAGCTGATTCAAAACTCTGCCGCCCACATTCTCACCCACACCAAACTTCATTCCACCATTTCCCCAGTCCTCACCAGACTTCTCATGCTTCCTGTCCCTGAGAGGATCGACTTCAAGATCCTCACCCTTGTTTTCAAATCCCTCCACTCTTCTGCACCCTGCTACCTCTCTGATCTCCTCTCCCACCAAACCAGCAACCGCTGCCTTCCCTCCACTGGGTCTGGCCTCCTCCATGTCCCCCGAATCCTCCGCTCCACCCTCAGCAGCCGTGCCTTCAGCCACTATGCCCTGAGGCTCTAGAACTCCTTTCCTCACTCCCCTCACCTCGCCCCCTCTCTTCCCAGTTTCAGATCACAACTAGAGACCTTTTACTTTGACCGCGCCTTTGGTTACCTTTCTACCCCTGCCCCTGGCTCGATCCTAGGATCCGTTCCTGTGAAGCGCTCTGAGACGCTGTCCAGCATGGAGGGGGCTATATAAATCAAAGTTGTTGTTGTTGTTCAGTTTCATGTGGGGTATGACGATGGTGGCATAGGAGTGGAGACAGACAGTCTGTCAGGACAGCAGTGGGTCTGAAATTGAGGATGGAGGCAGAGATTGGGTGTCATTTGCATACACATGGAAGTTGACCCCATGTCTGTGAATGATGTCACCAAGGAGGAACATTACAGATGTTGAAAAGGAGAAGGCCAAGGACAGAGCCCTGAGTGACATCACACGTGATGGTGTGAGAGCTGGAGGAGAAGCTATTAGTGGCATCAACGTGGAGACAGTGAGAGAGATACATTATGAACCACAGAAGGGAAGGTCCACAAACATTAAGCTAAGTGAAGAGGCGGTGGAGGAGGATAGAGTGTTTGACACTGTTGAAGGAAGCAGAAAGGTTGAGGACAAGGTGGCAGATGTTCAGAATGTCAATGGAGACTTTGACAGGGGTTTCAAAGAGGAAATGGCAGGAAAGGAAAGAGCGAAGCTGGGATGCTTCGATTAGGAAGGTCTTCAGACAGGATTTGAAGAAGGCAAGAGAGGGGGTGAGGCAGATGGCTTATGGGATAGAGTTCCAGTGTGTGGGGCAAAGATGCTAAAGGTCTGATCGCCAATAGTGGGGTGGGAAGTGCAAGGAACCTGGAGTAGGCTCTTGAGCAGAGGGAGTAGGCAGGCTATATGGGGTTAAGAGGCCATAGAGCAGTGGGAATGAGGGTTTTGAACTAAATTCTTTGAGGGATGGGGAGCTAGTGAAGCCAGACAAGAATGGGGGTGATTGGTTTGTGGAACCTGGTGTGGGAGATGACACGACCTACAGAGTTCTGAATAATCTGCAGCTTGTGGAAAGAAAGCCAGCGAGCAGGCAGTTGGGACGCAATGAAATGCAGGTGTCTCAGCGATCTTTGATGAGGGGCAGTGGTCGAGAGGAGCAACGTTGCGGAGGTCAGGAAAGGCGGAACAAGTCACAGCACAAATGTGGGCTTTGAAGAATATCTGAGGGTTGAACAGGTCACACAGGTTCCCTAATGGCTCAGGGAGGTGTAGAATGCAACCATGAATAGCGATACTATCAGAGCCTGAGGTAGGAGGTTCTGACTGGAGCCAGGCAGGCGGGCCTCTGTCTTGCCAACATTCAGATGGCATTGGCTCTCGTCCAGGACTTGATGTTTGACAGACAATTTGCCAGGACTGCAGTGGTCCTGGAGTTGAGGGTGAAAGCGGCGAGATAAGAGTTGGGTGTCATCCGTGTACAAGTGGAAATTGACCCCATGCCTGTGGATGACAACACTACGCGGGAACCACTGAGTGAAGTTATTCAACTTTAATAAGTTGAACGTGTAATGGACAAGTGGAATGGAGATACCAAAAAGTACAATTGGTTCTCATTTCATGATTATTGGTAAAGCGTAGAGCCTGGTTAATCACCATATATTTTTTAAAATGTTCTTTTTCTTTGCCAGCTGTTTTAGAATCAAAGCTCACAGCACAATCTTGTTTTCACATCATTTACTAGCATAAGAATTGGGAATGGGAAGCCTGGCTGACTTCTTACCCCTTACCCTAAGAGTGGTACAGTGCTGCCAAACGGAATCCCTTTACTTCCGCTTCCACTTGATTTCCAATTAATTCTTACCTGTGGAAAACTCATCCGATTTATTAATGTCAAGAATTCCTCCGAATAAAGTAACAACAGAGCTCAGTTGCGTCAATTAAAGCAGCTCTTCAAAATGCAATCCCGTGTTAAGTAATCCATGACTCATCCACTTTAAATAAGTACAATACATAAAATTGAACAATTTCAGCTGAATGACCAATCTGTTTTTTTGGGGAAGGGCTACACTGCCCTCTAGGGGCGCTAAAGTTTATTTGCAGAATTTTACAATCAATTTTACTGCAACAGAAAAAACATCAGGCAACAAAATCTATTTTGTAATGTAACAAACACATCAATCGGATAAAATGAATATGTTTTTTTCTTAATTCTTCATGTGCAGAGAGAGCGAGTTAACTTCTAAATCACACAACTCTTGCTCAACAGAAAGTAAAACAAGTGCGCTTTTGTTCAATTTATTTTAAGTATGGATGGCCAGTTCGGTATTGTGAAATTGATTAGGAATGAGATTAAATTACATGTGTTGGATTAACATTGTATCTCTGGGGAACTTCTACTGCATTTGAAAGAAATACAAACATCGCAACAGTGAAATGTTCCAAGTATAAATAGAACTTTCTAAGTGCAGTACACTTTCTTAGTGAGTTTATTTCTTTGCCTCACAATCTGTACACCCAACATAGACAATCCTTGCACTTGATCTAGTGACTTTAAACCTGGGGTGGGGGATGTTTCAAAGCGCTTCACAGAATTGATAGTAAATTGATGACTATTTTGTAGGCGGACTTGGTAGCTACATTACACACAGTAATGTTACCCAAATAACCATGAAACCATTAGATAAGTGCTACCAACCAAATGGCTGATAACCAACCCTAAAGACCTTTCTCTTTGACCGCGCCTTTGGTCACCTTTCTACCCCTGCCCCTGGCTCGGTCCCGGGATCCACTACTGTAAAGCGCTCTGAGATGCCGTCCGGCGTGGAGGGCGCTATATAAATCAAAGTTGTTGTTGTTGATTTGCAATCCAACCCATCATGCAGATTTCATAATTACTTGTGACGCAATAATTGCTCTGATGAACAATTTTGATCAAGGCTATTGCAACACATTTAAAGTTGTCTTAATTTGGAAGTTAGTTTATTGTAATTCTTCAGACAACCTGTGGAAAGAGGTTTCTCATGATTACAAACTGAGTATTTTTCAAACTTCTGCGCAATTGTGTTTTATGGATAAGAGCACAAGAAATTTTATGCAGTTTGTTGCTTTCTGAAGAAATAAATATTATGAATTGCTGCAAGCTGGCTCCCAATCAAACAAAAATAGGTTTAGTCAGATAATAACTTGCATTTGATATAGCACTTTTCACATCTTCTAGATGTCTCAAAGCACTTTACAGAATATATTATAAAGTGAATTGACTATATATTTGTGGACAAAACGCTGCAGCCAATTGCGCACAGCAGTGACCCACAAGCAGTTTTTGATTGAAATGACCAAATTATTATTGTGGGTGTTTTCTCGAAGGATTATTAGGCATGTGCAGTAAGGAAACTTTCCCAAAGTTTTGTCCTGCCTGGGATTTAACCCAGGTCTCCCGTTTGTAAGGCAAGTCCAGCATATTACTAATAAATAAACACAGAACACGTAGAGCTATTAGGGTTCAGAAGCAGACAAAGTTAAAACATTTAATCAATTACCGTACCAAGGACAAAGTTAATATCCCCATAGTACAAAAGAAGCAACATTACCCAATTGACAAACTCACTGTAATTGTATACATCATACAGCACCTTAGAAAGATAACTAGCCTTATAGATTAACTGATTAATCATTTGACCTCATTTTGATTCAAAAGCACATTATTTCTTGAAGATAACAGAATGAATTCATGACCTTCCTGTACATAATATGTGGTTTATTTGAAAGTCAAACTACACCGTGTTAAAATTAGGCCCTTGATACTTAAAAACCCTTCCGTGATTCAAAGTCTTCAGAATGCTGAGCCCCATCAACCACCAACCGCTTGGGTTAAGTTACCAACTGTTGGGCTTGCACGGCAATGTCCTGGAATATTTAACTCACACCCAGGAACCCATTTTGGTTTCTCCGAAGAATGAAGTTCATCAATTCGGAGTTTTCTCTTCAGCAATGTGAGAGTTATATCCCTCCTGATCAATATACTGTACCTCCTGGAGAGTTGACCAATGTGTCATATTGATGACAGTGTAGGAGGCCGCAAAGGTAGAGTGGAGAGGTAGGTTTCAGCGGGAGCATTATGAAGATGATTGTTAAGTTTCTTCTTCACTTTGTGTTTTCCCCGTTTAACTTGGGAGAATTACTGAGGAGAATTACTGTTTAAATATGAGGGATATTGTAGAGTACACGGAAAAGAATTATAAAATAATCCTTGCATTTGACATAGAGCCTTATCACGTCTTTGAGACGTTCTCAAAGTACTTCATAGACTAGAGAGAGACGGCTGGGAGGGGTGGGGGGGGCGAGGGACGGTGGGTGTGGGGAGAGAGACGGCTGAGGAGGGGTGGGGGGGAGAGAGAGACGGCTGAGGAGGGGTGGGGGGGAGAGAGACGGCTGGGGGGGGGGGTGGGGGGGAGAGAGACGGCGGGGGGTGTGGGGGGGTAGAGAGACGGCTGGGGAGGTTGGGGGGGCGAGGGACAGCGGGTGGGGGGAGAGAGTCAGCTGGGGGGGGGAGAGACGGCAGGGGGCGGGTGGGGGGAGAGACGGGGTGGATGTGATAATATACAGGTAGAGATGGGGGGGATGTGAGAGAGACACAGACAGAAAAACACAGAGATGGAGAGGATGAGAGACACAGAGAGAGAAAGATATTTACCTCCTGAGGAGATAGGCCCCGAACGCGCGCGCGCCCCGAATGCGCGCATTGCGCGCACATGCGCAGTACAAAAAACCCGAAAATATCGATATTTCGGTATATCTCGATATGAGCCCATCGATCTATCTAAATCGGAAAATTTCCATATCGACGGACCCTAGTGGAAACACATGTCATTTGGTCTGTCATTTGACACATTAGATTGATCAGTGTACAAGCAGTATCTTTGTTTGTAAAATCTACTTTAATAAATTAAATCACAGCAATTCAACATGATTTCCAATTTACACAGAGTGTGCAGGCGTCGCAATGTGTTTGTGCCACAAGTCAATGGCTTTGCTTATAATGGCATCCGTATTCTCCTGTGGAATCTAAATGAAAGCAAGTCATTGTAAGAATAAGGGTAGAATACAATATTAATAGCAGACATTATAATTTCCAATTATGTCTGTACCTTTACAATATATGTTTATTTTCAAATAATTCAGCTCATAAAAACCTATTAATTATCTTTGCTGTTGCGTCAACACATGCTTCTAGCAATGTTTACAAGAAATTTAATAAATGATTGAATGCTGTAATTGGAAGATGGTTATTTTGGATGTATGAGAGCAAATGGTTTAAATGTTCTTATTCATCTTAAGTTTATGTTATTGTGACTTATGATTATTATCCTACACTATATTAATCCTTGAATTTGGTATACCATATCGTCAAGACATTTTAAAGCACTTTACAAGATTTAATGTGAGGCGAATGTGGTAGCTCAATTGCACACATTAATGTCCCACAAACCGAATGTCCAGTTTCATCAGTGTGAATGCTGGCCAGGACACAGGCAGAAACTCCCTTCTCTTGAATACTGCCAGAGGATCTTTAATGTCCACGTGAACATACAAATGGGACCTCAATTTAACGTCTCTTTCGAATTACAGCACCTCCAACATTGCAGTACAACCCAAAACTGCATTGGAGTATCATCCCATAGGCTTGAACCCACAACCTTCTGCGTCAGAAGTGAGTGCCACCAACTGATGATTTCAGCATTCAAAATACAGTAGACAGACTATTGTTGCGTTATCATTTTTAAAAAATCAAGAAAAACCAGATGTGCATTGGGTTAGCCATGTCATATCCTCTTTTGGAAAACCTGGGTTCAACTACAGTCTAGATCGATAGAATGAAACTTTTTGTAGGAGGGGCAAAGATAATAATTTGGGAACACTCAAAAACAGAACATAGGATGTTCTGGTTAGGGAAATAGCTGGTTAGGGATATAGAAAATCTCACTGATACTTAAGAAGGTGCTTTCCGAGATCAGGGTCAATGTATATTTACCGAAGCTCAATTTAGAAGTATTAAAAGTTTTGTAAAGCATGTTGTGGGATTTTTACATACATGGCTACTAATATACTGGACAATAATTTCCTGTAAAACACATTGAAACTTTTTAAATGATATTATAAAATGCTAATATCATTCTCTTTAATGAATGTATTCATTGTTTTAATGTAAACATACCAGTTTACAAGATAGGCATGTTAATTCAGGGACAGTCATGTCAGGTCAGTTTGCAGCTGGGATACAGATAATGATTTTGCTTATTTTCTTCTGATTTCAATAAATGCTAGGATTATTTTAGGAAAAAAACATGCACAGATATTAGCGACAGCAAATGGCAGCTGAAATTGGATTCTTGTTAGAGCTGCTTTTCTGCTTCAAACCAAGGGCAGAACATTTAACTAGTTTTACTAGTTTAAAAATGAATCCAGAAAACAGTGCTTTACCCAAAAGGCTGTGAGAATGTGAACTACACTGTTCAGAAGGCCATACTTTAGATGCAGATTCAGTTGAGATGTTAAATCGTTGGCCTCTAAGATCAATTGAAAGTGTACGACAGCTTGCCTTTATGTAAAAATATAGCAATAAATTATACTGTACTATGGTATATTGAAAATATAGAAAAATATAGCAATGTAGCATAATTGCAACATAATATAACTAACATCCTTTAAAACATTTATCATGTTACAATTGATATCCATTCCTTTCAACCACAGTAACTTGCAAATACTGTATATAGGTGCCCTTTATGCCAGAAGGCATTTCAGAGCTTTCACTACTGTGGAAGCCGAACTGAAATAAATTGCTTTAAATTTTAATGGTTAGAAAAAGATATACTTACATTCTCAAGGAACTGGGTAATATTCTCTGCTTTATTAATCGCCATTAATTTCATCTTAAAAGTTAATAAAATCTCCAGAGCTACAAAGACCAAAATTTTGCAGGATCCACTTATGATTTTATCCCACACTCTGAAAATCCAAAATACCAAGATATATTAGGCAATCAATAAACAAAACTGTTCTCCTAAAGGCTAATCTTGGGCAGCAGACAGTACGATAAAAATAATTCCCATAACTATAAAGATAGAATGAAAACTCACCTTGCTTAAAATCATATAATTAAGTAAATGCAGCAAAGCCAAATAAAACTAATATTAGAATCATCTGCTGATAACTCTTAGAAACTACAAGCAAATGCATGCTTTGTTTTGACAGTCAAAACCAAAATATATGAAA
Source organism: Hydrolagus colliei (assembly GCA_035084275.1). Lineage (NCBI taxonomy): Eukaryota > Metazoa > Chordata > Chondrichthyes > Chimaeriformes > Chimaeridae > Hydrolagus > Hydrolagus colliei. Next base: position 11,730,679 of record CM068743.1, read on the forward strand.
TTAATCTATTAATCTTTACTTAATTATATTGTATCACATTTCACCAATTCTAAATCAGTACGTATTTGAGTTTGCAGACAGCTATCAATGTCATTGATGTACATTAGCATGATGAAACTCAAGCTACTCCTCCCTACTTCAATCAAACAAGAAATATGGCACCTCCAATTAACCACCAAATTGTCAACGAAGCTAGGTTACGTACAGCTTTGTGCATATGAGTGAAGGCCATCGATCTCACATGTGGTCTCACATACTGGGCACATAGATAGAAATGAATTGAATTTGAAAATTATGTTTAATATGTACCCAAAAAAACAGAGTGAGGGGCACAAACCTGAGCTTATTTCTTATCCAAACATGGATACTTGGTCCAAGTATCAACCAAGTATTTATACAGGGGATCACTCTATCGCTGATCCCCTGAACTGATCTCTTCACCATTGACAGTTCACATTTAGCTACTTCACAGAACGGTGAATGTGTGGAACTGACAATCCAAGAGAGTGGGAATAACATATTGAATTGAACAGAAAATTAGATAGTTATCTGCTGAATGAATCATTAGAGATGGAATAGTGCCAAAATAGTTATTTTATTTCTACTTTAGGAAAGCTCAAATGGACTACAATGGCGGTTCTGCTCATATCGCTGTATCCCTATGAAAGCAATGGTAGTTTCAGTTGTGGAAGTTAGCAATGACCGATAACTCACTTACCTGTTATGGATATAAGACTTCCTATATCTGCAATTTCTGCTGCTGTTTTTATACTCAAGTAACCACCTGTTCATCAGAGGTCAAAATTACTACACTACACAGAATCCTCGTGTGCGATGACTGAATTTCAATGCATTTGCTTCTGGTAGAATGACTTGATTCTTTAGAATTTGCATAGCACTAATTTTCCAGTGAAAATTATTTTGTCAGAAGATTAGCTGCTGTCAAGGGATGACTGTGAATGAATAACTGCTGTAAATCTTAAAAGAACACTTACATACTTAATCCTGTTTATGTCAACAACAACATGCACTTATATTGGCAGCTCCCTCCACAGACTGTAGTGTCTCAGAATGCTTAAGAGTGGCGGAGCCCAACTCCAAGACAGGGGAGAGGTCTTGGAGTCTAAACACTTTTGAAAATGAAGGTTTTCAGACAGGAATTAAATAACAGGAGCGGGGGAAAGGCGGAGGAACTGAGCAGGAGGTCAATGCCAAACAAGTGGAGGAGCCTGGTGTTGGATTCGGGGAGTGAGGTCACTGAAGGTAGGGAGGGAATGAATGGATTTGGACACGAGTACTGTACGAAGATGTTGAAGTGGATCTGTTCAGGGATGGGGAGCCAGTGGAGCCTGGGCCAGAACTGGTGAGATGTGGGTACGGAGTTTGGTCCAAGTCAGTATGCGGACGACAGAGTTCTGAATGAGCTGGATTTTTGGGATAGTGGAGCTGGGGAGACAGCTCCGCTATGCCAAAAAGGAGTGAGGAGTGTGTTTGAGTAATCCAAGCGGGATGCGACAGTTCTTACCCCATGATGTACATGCAAATTTCTGTAACGCTTATTAGAAATAAGTGGCCTTTGACGGTGACTCAACCCAGTAACTGGAATGTCTAATCAGAGCCTGCTTGCACAAGCAGAATTCCAATGTCGATAGCTATTCTCTGAAGTGTTTTCTCCTTTTCTTATTTTAGAATATTACAGAGCCTCGAGGATACAACAGCTCCTCAAGACCTAGCAACCCTAGGCCACCTTGCATGTAAGGAATGCAACAATTTTAGATAAACAATGATATCAAATGTAACTATAATAACTATCACACACAATCAACCTCCAGCACAACACTGCATTGGTAAAATAGATGCAAACCAACCCAATGGTACAACAACTTTGATTTACATAGCGCCCTCCACGCCGCATGGCGTCTCAGTGCGCTTCAGTCCTGTACACGTCAGTACGTCTGGATGACGACATTATTTAGTAACCATGAGGATCTTTGCCTCTATAGGCGTGTGGCTCCGTCCACAATACGATGCGAGTGTGAGGGATCTTTCCCGCGTGTTCCGCCCATGCGTACTTCCCCTCTACTGGCTGCTCCCCATCCTCCAGAGGATCGAGTTCAAGATCCTCGTCCTCACCTTCAAGGCCTTACACGGCCTTGCCCCGCCCTATTTAATCAATTTACTCTCCCCCTACAAGCGCACCCGGACCCTCCGCTCAGCAGGACTTGGCCTGCTCCAAGCCCCCCGCCCGAACCGCCCCACCATCGGAGGCCGGGCCTTCAGTTTTTCTGCTCCGACCTTATGGAATTCCATCCCCCAATCCCTCCGTCTCGTTTCTTCCCTTTCCTCTTTCAAGGCCGGTTTGAAGACTTTCCTCTTCGACCGTGCCTTTTGTTCCCCCCTGAATTCTTCGACCTCCCCTACGTGTTTCACCCCTTCCCGTACACCCCCCTCCCAGCTCGGGTCACACGCCTCCTGTGCAGCGCCTTGGGACGTCCTCCCGACGTGAAAGGCGCTTTATAAGTGTAATTTGTTGTTGTTGTTGCTTGTTAACTGACTATCAATCAAACAGCCTGGATCCTATACACTGTCGCAACTTGGGATCTCATATATGCTGTTTAGCTAAGCCCCCCCCCCCCATTTCCCTTAAATAATATTATATAGTTCTATCTATATTTATATATTATTCACACAGTATTACAGACTGCAAGAGGAGGGTAACCGTGACATTTCCCCCTCTCGATAATTAATGTTCGGAAAATAACCTCTTGGTTATCGATCTGTAGGAGGAAAGAATTCAAAAGTCCAACCAAATGTCTATCATAAAACTTTCTGTTCTGTCGTATCTCTCTCCAAAGATGTCTGTAGCTGTTTTCTCTCTCTCTCTCTTTCTCTCTCTCTCTCTCTCTCTCTCTCTCTCTGTAAGCTGCATGCACTTCAAGTTCAGCTAGAAGACAGAAACTTACACACAGTATTTTGTTCAGAGACTTATGCCAATTACTACTATATAAAAAAATATTCTTATGTACGATAAAGCCACTCAGTTTAATTCAATTTTGATAATCATCGGGTCAGTCCCAGAATTTAGAATACCATTTCAAGTCCAGTTTTTGAATGGCTCCAGCATTCTCACATTCCTCAATATCTCAACTGTTGACCATTTACCCCACCCCACCACATTTGAATGGTTTGACAAACTTGTACTCGCTTGACCTGGTCGGTCGGAACAGTTATCTGTTTAGCTCTGGAAGTGAGGATTTTTACAAAAACAACTTGCAATTATATAGCACGTAGGGTAATGTCTCAGGGCACCTAACAGTGGCCTAACTCCTGAGCCGCAGGGAGGCGGCTGTAAGCACGGTTGAAGAGGAAAGTTTTCAGGCGGGATTTGAAAGAGGGGAGAGAGTGGGCAAGGTGGAGGGATTAAGGGAGCGGAGAGGAAGGGAGGTGCCAAGGAGTGAATGGATTTGAACGCCCGGTTAACAAAAGTTTACTATAACGAGGGTTTCTATTTGTACCACTTATCTGTTTAACAAAGGCTGCTTTCGCTATAACGAAAGTTTACACACACCTTAAATCTCGCGGACTTCTCATGCGCAGCTTCTCATGGGTAGCGACTCTCCCGGTTGCCCCAGCAACACACGCTCAGTCTTTAGCGTGCCTCAGTTAAGCAGTGCAGCCTCTCCCATATGGGAGGAGCTTAAGCAGCAGGACGCTTCGTGGCTTCAATAATAGTAAGTCGAGGACTGTCTGTATTTTATTGTTTATTGTTGTATTTACTAACATTTTATTGTTGTACTTAAAAGTTGTGTAGCCTTCAATAGCAGTTATATCTACCTTAGCTTTGCTAGTACAGGTTGAGCGTCCTGAATTCGGGCCTGTAGCCGAGCCCAGGTTCGGGTATTTCCGGACAAATCGGAACGCCAGAAGCGCGTCACGTGTCCGGAAATGCCTGGGCCCAGGTTGTGATATTTCAATGCGGTGACTGTGAAGACCTGCCCTGGAGCAGGTAGGATTGGCATTTTTATTCTTGCAATTTTTGTCACATTCCGGATTCTGGAACTCGAGTTCACTGAACCTGTATATTCAAATGTGTACAACCTGTACACCGAAAATGCTAGCGCTAGGAACCGCTAGGAACTAAACTGATTTTAGCGGGGAGGCTCGGATCGGGGCGGTGTTTTGGCTGCCGTCAAATAGAGTAATATAGTTAAAAGTCTCACTTAATAAAATTTTCGCTTAACAAGAGGTTTTAAAGTCCCTCACCCCTTTGTTAAGCGGGGTCTACCTGTATTTCACTTTGGGTGGACGTCAAAGCACTGGAATACCAATAAATCCTTACCAATGACTCTAAGTGCCAGCTGGTAACTCTGCACGATGGTGTCTCACAGAGTCTCTAACATGTGGTCAAGATTTATACTGTCTTCTATGTCTCCTGCCTTTGTGAGCCTTTGCTGAACCGCCACAGAGTAGTTGGACCATAATTGCAGGAAATAATTACAGATCCCCCAAATTGTTCTGTTCAGCAGTGTTTACCTCCACATGCATACTGCTAGTTATTGCTTTATGAGCAACTGCTTTTCTGAGAAAGTCGCATGCTAGTATAACACTTCCCGTGATCTCTTGAGGGTTAATGAGTATTTCAATTACCTCAGATTACTCTATATCCCTAATCTCAGCCATTTGATCATACATTTGTTATTAAAGCTCCTCCTGCATAAACACACTTCACCCTTTCACGGCTGCAGATGGTGGAGCGGAAGCCTGGGGGGAGGAGGAGGAGGCTGGACCCAATACAGAGAAGGCAGCAGGTACTGCTGTGAGGTAAGAGGAGGTTAAAGAGGTATGGGGTACAGAGGAGTGGAGGGATTTAAACACTAGAGTGAGGATCTTGAAGTCGATCAATTTTGTGGATGGTGGAGGATGAGAGACTGGTGAGGGTGAGGGGGACAATCCAAGTCCTCGCTCCCTCTCTATTTCTGCTACTGTAATTAGAATTGCCTCTTAACATTTTAATTTCTTCAGTTCAGATCAGAGGCTCTGCCTCTCCGAATCTCTATATTCCAAATATTCTATTCCTGCGTCATAGACTCATTGGATTTTCTCACCCTAATGACGCCGATTCTCTCGAGTTACTGAATTAGTAGCATCTATGCCTCGTTCAAATAGCCGATCCCCATGTGTCACTCGATGATTTTGTCCTGCAAGTTTCCTGGAACTCAGCGCGTTGTGTGATAGTAATTTATCTTGGCCACTTGCTGCATCTACCATTATCCTATCCTGTAATAGAAATAAATTCAGAAGTTCTACATCAATGTCCTCGAGCCCCACGTTAGGCAACAAGCTCAAAGGTTCTACTCCTTGTTTTACTTGCAAATTCCAGTAACGTTGTGGTACAAAGTGGCCTCTGCTCCTTCTTAACCCTGTCAGTGTGAGACCCTGGTTCAAAGATGAATCAACCGAGTCAGAGTCATACACACAGACCAGTATTCGCAGTTAACTCCAATGCCCAGTAACTGGAATGTTTGATCAGAGTCTGCTCTCACGAGCAGAATTCCAATAGACAGCTACTCTCTGAAGTATTTTCTCCTTTTTTCTGTTTTAATTACAGAGACTCAAGGATACATTCGATAAAAAGAACAGTTCTTTATTAAGACCTAGCAACATTAGGCTACCTTACAATATAAGGAATACAAGAATTTAAGATAAACAATAATGGGATCACACATAACTATATCAACTTTCAGCACAATACTACACCAGTAAAATAGTCCAACTATTAGTCACATCAAACTCATTCCTAGTTTCCTCAATTCTGTTTCTCCCTTTGCTTAGTTAGCTTCTGCCCACTGAAACCTATGCCTGCTCAGATCCTTTACTGTTGAACAGCTTCAGATTTTCTGGCCACCAAAGGCACTATGCCCTTAATGGACTCTCAGTCACTCTGCACTTTCATCCCTTACCAAAATGGTCTCCAATCCTTCATGTTTCTTGCTATCAAGGCTTTCCCTGATGGTCATAGATAAGAGGAATGCACAAATGCTTGCACATCCTGTTTACAGAGAGCGCTTGTGAAAATGCACCCATCAAGCATTGGAAGCTGCAGTTTATCAATCGTGTCTTAATTATTCAGCAACCACAGTGAGATCTAAAACCTCCCAGAAACTCTAGTTTTCCCACCTAATCACGAATGATTTGCCACTCAGATTTTTCTCTCTTTATTTCTTCTTGCCCACACATTCAAATGCCAGGATTATTATTATTCTATTTTCTCCCAACTCCGTGTTTATGAACCAACCACTTTGATAATTCAGTCACACTGACAATGAGTTTGCTCTCATGCACCATGAGATACTGAGGCATTCCAAACTAGCCCCAATAATGAGATACAAGCATACTTGGCATCACACAATGTAACTACGATACCTCTAGTCTCACCAAGTAATAGAGACCAAAAATGTTGCTATTAACTACTCATACAAGGTAGATAATAATTCAATATATTGCAATAACTGATTTGACAAAATTCTTACCTACCTCTGAAGACTGGATTCAGGTAAACAACCTGCAAAACAACATCTAAACCACAAGTCATAGGGGAGTTCATCCATGGCAGAGCATTTCTTCAAGTGATTGAGAAGTCTGCTGTCTTCCAGGTTCAGATAATGTTCAAGGCTCTTGGGCTATTCAGTAGGTTGGAAAGAATAAGAGAGACAGTAATATTGAAGGTTAAATCTTGGTCAAAAAACGTGTCCACCAACAATTTTAAATATTTTGAAGGACTCCCTTTGAAGGACTCCCATATGTAAATGATCATCTAGGGTTAACCGATTTCACTTATATCAACCAAAAGGATCCCAGAAAGAGTGCCTGCTTCCCAACACTGGCATGTTTGCCAATTAGATAAAATGAAGTACTGTATCAAGTTAACTAATCTCAAAAAGTAAAGACACCTAGGTTCCTGACTGACTTGGAGAGGTCAAGTGAGCAACCATAGAGGTTGGCGCAAGCCAATCAGTAGGACCCCTGAGTTGTTGACATTCAACTGTAGAAAGTTAACTCTCATCCAGGTCTTGATGTCTGACAAGACAGTCTGTCAAGACAGCAGTTGTCCTGGAGTTGAGATTAGAGGCAGAGAAATAGAGTTGGGTGTCATCCGCATACATGTGGAAGTTAACCCATGTCTGTGGATGATGTCACCAAGTGGGAGCATATAGATGTTGAAAAGTTAGAGGGCCAAAGACAGAGCCCTGGGAGATGCCACAGGTGACAATGCGGAGACTGGAAGAAAAGCTGTTGGTGGCAACAAAGTGTAGATGGTGGGAGAGTTAGGAGTCGAACCAGGCGAGGGCAGATTCACAGAGATTGAGGAGGGAGAAGAGGCGGTGTAGGAGGATGGAATAGTTGACAGTGTCGAAGGTGGCAGAGAGGTCAAGAAGGCAAAGAGAGCCCTGGTCGCATATGTTTAGAATGTCGCTAGAGACTTTGACCAGGGCTGTTCTCCATGCTTTGGGCAGCACGGAAGGCAGATTGAAGGGGTTCAAGGAGGGAGTGGTGAGAGAGAAAGGTGCAAAGCTGGGAAGCAACGATTCATTCCAGGGCCTTGGAGAGGAATGGGAGGTTGGAGATGGAGCGATAGCTGGAGAGTAGGAATGGGCCCAGAGAAGGTTTTCAGGATGGGGGTGATGACAGCAGTTTGTAGAGGAGTGGGGACAGTGCAGTGGATGGAGAGAGGTTGATAACATCAGTTAGAACAGGGTGCTAGGAGATGGAGCTGGGAGATGAGGAGACAGGTGGGAATGGGGTCAAGGGAGAGATGGTGGGTTTCATTTTACGGAGGAGAGCAGACAGTGGGGGGAAGACATAGGGTCGAAGGAATGTAGTGGAGGGTGGGAGAGAGGTGATCCTGGGGGAGAGGTAGTGGGTAGATAGTGGTGGATGCGGTAGAGGTGGGTGAACGGATCCCCTCGATTTTTTATTCAAGGAAGTCCAGCATTTCCTCGCAGTTGGAGGATAGGATGGATAAGGAGTGGGACGGTAGATGGAGGAGACGGTTAGTGGTGGAAAAAAGAGTCTGGGATTGTCCTTCGCCTCCACGATGAATTTGGAGGACCTGGCGGAGGCTTACAGTAGACCTTGGTATGGTCTAGCCACATTTGCCGGTGGACCATTAATTATAATTTGGTCCAGGCTTGTTCGGCAGCTCACACTTGTGCTTTAAGGGTTCGGAGGTGGCTGGTGTACCAGGGGGATTTACAGGAATAGGAGGCAATTCGGGAGGTGAGGAATGTAAGGGAGGATGGAGTAGAGTGAGTATGAGTTATTGAGATGACAAACTAGTGTACACTGGTAAAACAGCACACAACATATTAATTGGAGTACAGAATAATTGACTCACAAACAAATGGAATAGTGCTGCCAGCCTTTAAGAGTAGCAAACTCTTGCAACAACAGCTTGAATTTATATAGTGCCCTCCACGCTGGACGGGTCTCAGATTGCTTCACAGTAACGGATCCCAGGACCGAGCCGGAGGAGGGGAAAAGCGTTGACCAAAAGCACGGTCGAAAAGAAAGGTCTTTAGCCGTGACCTAAAACTGGAAAAAGAGGGAGCGAGGCGAAGGGAGTTCCAGATCCTCGGGGCGTAGTGGATGAAGGCATGGCTGCCAACGGCGGAGAGGGGCAAGGAGGAGGCCAGACACGATAGAGCGAAGAAAACTGTAGAATGTGAATATGTTTTTAGTAGCATGTTGCTTACCAAGTGAGGCACTGAATCTCCATATTTGGTGTTGAATTGATTTACAAAGCACTTGACCAGCCAATAGGCATCAACATCATTTTCCACCATCTCTTCCATTGCTTCTGCTATAGCAATAAACACTTTATCCTCTGGTTCCTAGCACAAACAAGAAGTAATTTTTGTTGGCAACTTTCACTAGACCGATATTACAAATAACCCTTATAAGGGCAACACGGAGGGATTAAGTCTTGGTGTGCTAACACTTCGGACCACAAGAACAGATATGGGTCCCACTGTCATTCAGTTCCTAAATTGTAATCCTAAAGAAAGGTTGCAGTGCCACCGAGTGAGGGAGTGCTGGAAACGGGGGAAATTAAATTTACAGTCCCTGCTGGTGCAACTTGGTAACCTGACAATGAGAGATACAAGAGTAGCTTGGAAGAAAACTGCACCTATCTCTCTTCATTCAATTTGCAAGACCAGAAACAGACAATAAAAAAGTGGAAAGCAAATTTATCTGAACAGCCCCTCCCATGTATGAAATGAAAATAAAAAGTCCTGTTGCGGAGGATTATAATCACAAGATTAGTGAAAATATGACCTGATTTAAGCCATACATAAAAATCACAGGAGATCATAACAAATAATCCATACATTTGATATAGCACCACATAGTAGGGACATTTAATAGGATTCACTGCAGTGTTTACAATAGTGTAGTATTTTTGTAGGCAAATGCATCAGCTGACTTGTAATGTCCCATAAATGGCCATGGATAATTTTATCTGAGGGATTGTTGGCCAGGACATAGGAACTCCCTTCATTTTTGTATAGTGCCATGAACAGGCAGACTTCGTTTAACATCCCATCCTTTATGCCTCTGGTCAACCTCTCACCACCATCCCCTGGCCGCAATGCCTCGATTCCAACCCTCAGCTCGGATGCAAACCCTTGACTGTCCAGGTCCTTGGTATGTTCTTCCAGCATGAAAAGTGCTATATAAATGCAACTTGTTATTGTTGATGTCTCATCCAAAAGATTACATCTACATCAGTGGAGTGCAACGCCAACACTGAACTCAAGCCTCAGTCTCAACAAGAGCTCAAAGGCTAGGTTGAACACCCAATGTTCTCGAGAGCCACCAATTGAGATAGGTCGGACTGTATTACACAAAGGCAGCAGGACCAAATAATCTGATTATTTAATAATATGTATTCAATTTATTTTTAAAATAAATTTAATAAATTAGATGCCGCTCCATCCAATTGTACAGACAAAACGCATTCACCAACCAAGATGTGGTGAACATTAAAATGAAAAGTAGGTCACAGGTCCTCATTTAAAAATATTACATGCAGATTTTGCCCCAGGAAAATAGCCTGCCATCCGGTCAATCAATTTCCTGGTCAAATAAATTTGCATTTGACCTGCTTATATTTCAGGTGGTGTTCGATCTGAAAACATTCACTATAGTTTACAGTAAATGCTGTAATGTGCTGCAAGGCCATCTCGTGATGCGAAAAGCGCAAATACAAATACAAGGATTTATATTATAAACGAACATAATTTCAATCAGTGTCAATGCCGTGAAATACACTACGTCCTATCTCTTCAGTAAAAGCCTTATAGCAACACCCTAACCACTCGAGCAAAGAGAAAGAAAAGCATCTGTGAATTGTGAAAGAAATCCAGGATTGTAATCTTAGCAATTTACATCAACAAGTGAAACGCAAAATCCTGATATAATCTAATTAAATAGATTTAAAACATAACTGACCAGCTGGGTTGGGCGTCGCGGTAGAATTCCCGACTCTAACTGGAACATTCGGAGGTAAACCCAAATCTGTTGAGTGGAATCCCGAATAAAACGAATAACTTGCAACGCTTGCAGCAAGTCCCGGTACTGCTGTTCCCGAAACCCCATCACAACAGAATGGGATTCATAGTGAGGAGGAAGAATACCTGCAGGGACATTGGACAACTTCAGTAATCAACAAAATGGTTAAAAATCACAATATTTATACCTGCAGCAGCTAACATTCAGTTATTTCCAATATCATAGACATTCCATATCTAGGATTTATCTTCAAAAAGAGCTACAATTATATATAAATCTGTCTCCAATATCTCATTGTCCAGGCTGACACTTTACTACAGTAATGGTGGCATGCTATCTTCAGATAAGATATTATCAATAGATATTATTATACTATCATACAATATCAGGACAATATGCACTATACATCATTTACTGTATTTTGTAGGGCTATAATTCCTCTAGGTTAAATGGTTGTTATCCATCACTTAGTTGTTTGTGGGATGAACACAAATGTCATCATGTGGAGCAGTAATTTCCTGTAGAGCACCTTAAGACTTTTCAAAGTAATAAAAGTCCTAAAAATGCAAGTTTCTTCTCTTAATGGGGACATTTTAAACAGACAATGGTCAACTTTTAGATGTACAGTAAAAGCCTGTTAATCCGGCACCCTCAGGACCTGGCCAATGCCGGTTAAACCGTGTGCCGGATATTCGGGCAGCCAGCTGCCGAAAACCCAACACAAAAAAAAAACACTTTTTTTAAACATACCATATAAATAATAACAGAATATTGTATGGATACGTATCAATAAAGCAATAAATATCAATGTCGCTCAACCGTATGCAGAAACTGACGTCCTTTCTTGACCGCATTCGTCCTCTTGGTCTTGAAACAAGCCTTCGCAAGATGCCCAGTCTTATGGCACGAATAACACTCCGCTTTCGTGAAAGGGCAAGATTGTGCTGGATGAGAACCCAGACATCGACAGCATGACTTTGCATTATTCCCAGCAACTCTTCACGAGAGGTCGACTCACAGGTGCTTTGAATTTCGGTTTGCACACCTGCAGCTTGTTTACCTCCCCCACTGTTAGGCAATAGCTTGCTCGAACTTCTTTTGATTCTCTCTCAGCCATGTCCATAGATAAGGCAGTTTTACATGCTAAATCAAATGTTAGCAGCGACATTGTCATTAATTTGCTTCGGATACTGTCGCTCTTCAGTCTGCACACAAACCTATCTTGTAACGCACGGTCCTGGAAATCTCCAAAATTGCAGTGTATCGACAGCTTTTTCAACGCTACGATAAAACTGCCAATGTTTTCCTCTGGTAATTGACATCTGGTACCAAATCGGTAACTTTCTGCAACCTCTAATGGCTTTGGGTCATAGTGTTCTGTAAGCTTTTCAAGGAAGTCCTTCAATGGTGTGTCCTTAGGCTTAGCTGGGATTAACAAATTCTTCACTGTTTCATACACATTGGGACCACTTCTGTCAGAAAGATTCCTCTCATTCTTTCTTGCACTGCTGTATTTACACTTGCAGCGTTATCTTCAGAAGCTTCAATTTCAACAATATTATTGGCAGCAAAGAACATCTCCAACCGCTCAATGTAAGCACTGAACATTTCCCGGCTTTGTTGAAACTCACCCAATCGTTCGATGTATGCTATGGGAGTCGTAATTTTTGGATTTTTTTTAGTATCAGTCCCACCACACGTGAACACAAACTTTACTGGATTTGTAGCTCTCAATCAAAACGAAAAGTCTTCACACACCTCTCCACACTTTGTAGAGTCCTTGTCCTACAAACAGAAATAGCTAGGGAATCCACAATCCCAATCTCTCGTCACCAATTTGTGATATCTCTGGGACTACAAGTATCATACACATTCATGCTCTGATGTTCTGGAAACTGACTGCACACATCATGTGGTTTATTTACATTTATATACACTGGTCACTAGATGACGCTATCACAAATAGGATGGGTGAGGCGTGGGAGGAGGAAGTGGGTGGTGGTGGAGAAAAGGAGCCTGCGGTTGTCCTTGGCCTCCAAGATAAGTTCTGAATAGTAGGACTTTGCAGAGGCTAGAGCGGAGCGGTAGGCCTTGGTAAGGTCTGGCCAGATTTGCCGGTGGATCGTTACATTTATTTGGTCCAGGCTCGTTTAGCGGCTCACACTTGAACCCTAAGAGTTTGGAGGTAGCAGGGGCATTTACGGGAATAGAAGGCAGTGAGGGAGGTGAGGGAGTCAAGGATGGAGGAGAGGGAACTGAGGAGGAAGGATAGAGAGGAGGACAGGTCATTTAGAGAGGGCCAGAGGGGAAGGAGGTTGGACGACTCAAGGGCAGCAGAGAGTGGGGGGAGAAACTTTTCCACGGGCAGTAGGTAGGGTCCGGCGAGATACTGATATATCGGTTATATCCGATATAATTTTCATATCGATACGCTGATATCGGAATTTTTAAATATCGATATATCGAAAAATTCGATATGTAAAAAAGAATCGATATATCGCAAATATCGGTATATCGTGTCCGGCAATATATCGATATATCGGTATATATCGGTATAATGCGGACTTTTTCAACTTACCTTGTCGATATCCGAATGCGCGCGCACATCGGGATACGCGCGCATGCGCAGGACAAAAAAAAAACGCAATATCGATATGCAATGTTTCTCAGTGCAGTGCGTTATCTCATGTCAAGCATTTATTTCAGACCATGAGAAGGTTTACATGGTCTACACTCAGAATGCCAATGGCGACACTTGTTTCAAATCTCAAAGCTAGTGATTACAAAAATATAGTTGGCAGAATGATATTAAAATGAAGCACCATTTGCTTCTTAAATTTTTGTTCAAACATTTTGATGCACTTCTGCACCACCACCTCGAGTGCTGCACCTCGAGAAGAACTTGAGAGACAGTACAATGAGCCAAAGGTGTTGCCTATTAAGGTATTGAGGAAGGTACACTAATTAATTAAGTGAAAAAACATTCAAAACACAATCGCTGCTCAGAACTCTTTACCTTCGTAGTGACAGAGGCTCTTACGGTAATATTTTTAGCTTTGTATATAAATTGGGAACATATCTCTTCTAAAGTTGAGAAAAATATTAGTGAATGACATAAAGATTGTTGGAATTTAACAAACTGAAACAGTTTTCTTTATTAAAGTGAAAATAAACTAATTAAATTATATCAGGCCTAGTTTGGATACCTAATTTGCTAATATGGTTAAATTGACTCAAAACTGTGAAACTCCTGACATTAGAGAATGTTTTGATAGGGTATAAATAATTTAGTCCAGAAAGTGATTTGCTAGCAGTAGCCTTGCTAATCAACTGATATGTCCAACTGGCTATTTCACACACAGGACAAGCCTATTATCACATGGCTGTCTGAATCCAATGTTTCAGATGCAATATAATAAGACAGCACAGAAATATGGTCGACCACACAGTCACTGCAGTATATCCTATGAAGCACTTTAGGACATCCTTTCAACGTAAAAGGCACACTAGCGAATGTAAGGATCGTTATTATTACACGGAATTAAGCATTTGAAAGTTATTGAAAATAAAGTAACTCATAGACATACCCAGCAATACTTTCCACACAAGAGCACGATACATGGAGGGAAGAGGAAACCGCTGAGCAAAGGTGCACAACTTCTCAACATCTGCAAGAAAAATGAAATAAGTGCGCTGTAACGTTTTGGTTTAAACACAAGGCACACCAAGTACAAGTGTATGCAAGCTATTTTTATGAAGGGTTATTCCTTGGTGCATAGAAATGATCTATATCAATCTATATCAATGATCTAGATGAGGACATTGAACTTAAAATATCTAAATTTACGATGATATGAAACTAGGAGAGAGAGTAAACACTAAGGATGACACAAAAACAATGCAACGCGATATAGATAGGCTCGGTGAGTGGGAAACAAGGTGGCAGATGAAATATAATGAGGGGAAGTGTGAAGTTATTCACCTACGAAGGAAAAACAGAAAAGCAGATTATTTTCTGGAAGGGGAGAGACTAGATAGTGTTAGCGTTCAGATGGACTTAGTTGTCCTTGTACACCAGTCACAAAAAGTTAGTTTGCAGGTACAGCAAGCAACTAGGAAGGCTAATGATATGTTGCCGTTCATTAGAAAAGGGTTAGAATATAAGAGTAGGCTGCAACTGTATAGGGTCCTTAGAGCACACCTAGAGTATTGTGTGCAGTTTTGGTCTCCATATAGTGTAGATTCACTAGGTTGGTTCTTGGGATGAGGGGGGTTGGGATGTCCTCCTGAAGTGAAAGGCGCTATATAAGTGCAATTTGTTTGTGTTGTTGTTAAGCTATGAGGATAGGTTGAGTAATATAGGTCTATATTCTCTAGAATATAGAAGAATTAGAGGTGACCTTATAGAAACCTATCAGATTATTAAGGGGAAAGACAGAGTAGACAGTGGGAGACTGTTTCCCCTAGTTAGAGAAACTATAACTAGGGGTCATAGTTTTAAGATTAGGGGTCAGCCTTTTCGCACTGAGTTGAGGAAAAACTTTTTCACTCAGAGGGTAGTAAATTTATGGAATTCTCTACCCCAAAAGGCTGTAGATGCTCAATCCTTGAACATATTCAAGACTGAAATTGTCAGATTTCTCATGGACAAAGGGATTAAAGCATATGGGGATAAAACGGGTAGGTGAAGTTAGATTAGAAGATCATGATCTTATTGAGTGGCAGGTAAGGCTCGAGGAGCAGAATGGCAGGACAAGCTCAAGGGGCCGAATGGCTTACTCCTGCTCTTAATTCTTATGTTCTTATATCACACAACCCACTATCATAATTTTACTACTATTGATATGTCAACCCTTGAGCTTTGTTAAGACTTGAGGTATTGTTATATCAAAATGTTGCACAGCTGTGAAAACTGGAATGGTTCCACATGGAACCTCTCAGCCTCCGGGTGAACACCATTAAACCTAAAACATACCAACTCCAGAACACGGGCAAGATATCCTAAGACTCCACTTTCCATAAAGCAATCAACTTTATATAAAGCAACCTTTGATAAAGCAATCATAAAGCACAAATCTGGTGCTGAGGGATGATTGATAGGATATTGAGTGTGAAGCAGAGAAACATTTATAGCAGATCATTATCTGTATTTTGAAACTAAAAAAGATTTAAAGTTTCCTATGTCCAAATTTCACCCAAAGTATCTGTTAAACCCCATTTGCTTCTCCCAATATCATAGCCCATTCCAACTCATCCACGGTGCTCAATCGCACAGTATTTCACTGATTATTTCACATAAACGTCTACTTTAATACCAATTTACCGGCAATACACTGATTCATGACAAAGTGATTTACCCAACGGATCATCCTTCAGCAAAATCTCCAGGGATTTTTTCTCTTCAACGCCACGAAACCCAACCTTTTCATAATAGTGGGAACGGAAGTTTCTCTGTGGGTCTTCTGCCATTTTCCAACGAGAAAGAAAAAGTGGTGTAGTGATTCTTAGGTCCTAAATGCCCAGAGCTTCTTGAACTCCGAATGCACTACCACAGTGGCTTAGCAATCCAATTGATACTCTGCGGAAAAGTAATTAGGAGGAAATTTTAGTAAGGGATTTAAAATGGCAATTATGCACATTTAGAGGGGAGGCAAAGCACCAAATACAATTCTTACCAATTGGAATAAATATTGTAACCAAGCTATTTTTGGAACCCATAAACAAAACTTGTTAAAATCCCACTCAAAGACAGAAATCAGCCAGCACAATCTGCTACACATTGCAGTAAAGTTTTCATCCAAGGGAGCAGTTAGATCACTTCTGCTGACAACAGCTATCTGGGTTAGATGGGGAGAACCATCTAGATTCTCTATTGCTATCCGAGTGAATAGTCGCACGCATAGATGTGAACCAGATTGGGGTGGATGCAATATTTGCTTTGCTTGAATAATCTGCCAAGAATGACTGTCAAGGCTCAAATATGAATAACGTGGCTGCTATCATGAGATCCGGAGGGCACCTCACAGATTTTAGTGGTATAAATAGAAAAGGCTGAACCATATAAATCTACAATACAGATCAAGGCCATTTGGCTTATCATGTCTGTGCTGTCCCTTTAAAGCAAAGACCACCTATCTTCCCCCACTGCCTTGTGAATTACAAGTTTTAGGTACAGTATCTATCTTGTTCTCTCTTGCAACCTAATATGGGTTCTGTCTCAAACCATTGCATCTGGCAGGTCAACCCACATCCTGCAACACTGAATCTTCCTTTGTTCCCTCATTAATTTTTTTTAAATTCATGCCCGATACCGCTTGACTCACTAACCAATCTAAATAATTTCTCATTATGGACCATCAAAATCCTCCCCCAGCCAGTATCATCCTAGGGAGACATGTAGCTCAATGGTTAGAGCCTTGCAAGCTAGAAACCTGGGCTCGATTACAGGCAGGGCGAAACCTTGAGCATGTTTCCTCATTCTGCACGCCCGATAATAATCCCCCAGAAAAAACAATACTGAATTGGTCATCTCAATCCACAACTGTTTGTGGGACACTGCTGTGTGGAATTGGTTGCCAGTTTTGCCCACAAAAAATAGTCAATTCACAGTATATTGTGTTTTGCGCTTTGAGATGCGAAAAGTGCCACATAAAATGCATGA